>VZZY01006821.1:254468-265015 GCA_013400335.1 Eurystomus gularis | reverse complement strand
CGGGTGCGGGTGCGGCCCGGCGCCAGGCGTGCGCCCCGCTCCCGGGGCTCGCCGGATGTCACCGGAACCGGGACACTTGCCCCTGTGTGACTCAAAGCTTACGAGACTAAACCATTATGGGGAAAAGCTTGCCTTAAATGGAACTGCACTGTATTGTTGAGTCAGGAGGGGAGAACGATGCTCCTCTCATCGGCATTCTGCCTGTTTTACCCTGTCGCTGAAGGGAACCGTGGTACAATTTACTTTGCTTTTGATCAAAAGGCAAATATGCCTGAAGCAGTGAGCGCTCCCGACTGCCACACACTCAACAGCTGGCTTCCAAGGGGGAGGAAGGGGCTGGAAGTCCCCTGTGACCTTTTAGTAGAAATGACTGTAAATATGTATCTGCAGCAGAATTAACACGCCCCTTGGAGCCAGCGGATACGTGTCACCTGGTACACCCCACAGACACTACTCTCAAGCACTAGTTCAAACTTCCAGGAAGGGTTTTCTGCCCTCCTGCATATCCAAAGGAAGCTCCTTCTACACTATTTACATCCACTCATGATTCCACAAGTGTCCTGGCACAGAGCTCTGCAGGATCCAGCCCGAAGTGACAAGATGGTCCCTGTGCTGCTTTAGATAGTTTGTACATTGTCACTTTTTGTAACAACACTTGTAGCCCCCCTTTCTCAAATGCAAGTCTAAGTGGTAATCCTTTCCTCTATAATTTTGCAAACCAAATTATTCAGAAGTACAGCTGCTGTTGTCTAACCCTTGCAAGCACTTTATGCAGCTTTCTCACTATACTTCACAATTTTTTCTTGCAATCTAGCAGTCGAATGAGTGCAAGAAACACCTTCTGTCATGCTAAGGGCAGAATCCTTCCTCCAAAACGGAAAAACTGATGACATTTGCAATATCTTTCAGTATCTTATAACAATTACTTTCCAGTTTATTTCAACTAGCTGGAAGACCCTTTCTGCTGCTAAGCATAGTGTGCTATATACAAGTCCAAGGAGGATGGAATAAATGTTTTGATTACAATAATCTGTGTAAATGGATGCACTTCCTATGCAGTCAGAAACATCTCCTACATGACTGATAATCAAATTAAATGAGCTATACATGCATATAAAAAAAGTTAAATTGGAGGTGTGTTGAAATTAGATAATACAGTTACAATAAATTCTCACTGAATAACACTCTGATGGTATATTCCGTCTTCCCTGACTGCTGCCTTACTACTTATCAAATTAATTACATTATTAATAATCTCAGTAAATAGCCTGAAAATCTTTACAGAAAAGCTTTTCTTAAAAATCCTAAGTTTTCATACAATACAGTTTTTCTATTAATCGGAATTTTGACTTACGTGACCGACACAGAAAGTCATTTCACTTTTTTTTAAATGACGACTTTTGTAAATGGCTTTATACTACTCTCTAAACATCCATTTTTTCTCAAAACTGTGCTTCATCCCTATAACTGCCTTAATCTCAGAATCACAGAACAGTAGGGGCGGGAAGGGACCTCTGAAGATGACCTAGCCTAATGCCCCTGCTAGAGCAGGATCCTCGAGTAGATCACACAGGAACACGTCCGAATGGGTTTTGAACGTCTCCAGAGATGGAGATTCCACAACCCGCCTGGGCAGCCTGTTACAGGACTCTGTTACCCTCGCAGTAAAGAAATATTTCCTTATGTTTAGGTTGAACCTCCCGTTTACCAGTTTGTGACCACTGCCCCTTGTCCTGTCACTGGACACTACTGAGGGGAGTCTGGCCCCATCCTCCGGATACCCACCCTTTAGATATTTATAAGCATTGATGAGATCCCCACCTTAGCCTCCTCCAAGCTAAAAAGATGCAGCTCCCTCCGCCTCTCCTCGTATGGTAGATGCTCTAGTCCCCAGATTATTGTAGTGGCCCTGCACTGGTCTCTTTCCAGCAGTTCTCTGTCTCTCTTGAATCGGGGAGCCCAGAGCTGGACACAGTACTCCAGATGAGCCCTCGCCACAGCAAAGGGGGAGGAGAACCTCCCTCGACCTGCTGGTCACACTCTTCTTCATGCATCCCAGGATGCCATCGGCCTTCTTGGCCATTAGGGCACATTGTTGGCTCATGGTCAGCCTGCTGTCCACCAGGACTCCCAGGTCCTCTTCCCCAGAGCTGCTCTTCAACAGGTCAGTCCCCAACCTGTTCTGATACATGGGGCTGTGCTTCCCCAGGTGCAGTACCCTACACTTGCCCTTACTGAATTTCACTAGGTTTGTCCCTGCCCAGCTCTCTGGCCCGTCCAGGTCACGCTGGATGGCAGCACAGCCTTCTGGCAGGTCTGCCACTCCTCCCAGTTGTGTATCATCTGCAAACTTGCTGAGGGTACGCTCTGTCCCTTCGTCCAGGTCATTGATGGATACATTGAATAGGGCTGGACCCAGGACTGACCCCTGGGGATCACTAGCCGCAGGCCTTCAACGAGACTCTGCCCCACTGACCACAACTCTCCGGGCTCTGTCCTTCAGCCAGTTCCCGACCCACCTCACTGCCCAATCATACAACCCACACTTCTTCAGCTTGGCTGTGAGGATGCCGTGGGAGCCAGTGTAAACGTCTATGTGAGAAGCAGGCTGCTGGTTCTGCATTCAAGACATAAACCAATGAATGCTTGGGCCTGGCACTAAATCTTAGTAAACCTCGCTTAGGGTATTTTTCAATTATTTGCATACATGCAATAAACTGAACGAATCAATTCATTCTTGCTTGTATTTCCTACTTATAAGCATAATTCTGCAAAACTTCACTATCTTTTGTTTTGGTCATCACATTTCTCCGTGTTTCAGAACCCCAAACTATTTTTGCCTCAGCAGAACTAATCAGAACACAATTTACATTGTCAGAATTTGCAGATTTGGCAAAGACAACATATCAGATTCAGTTCTGCCCGGGTTCCAGCAGAAGCCAGGCAGGTCTCTGGTGAGCTTCTCAGCATCCTGCCCCTAAAGGGCTGTTGAGAAAGTGGTCTTCCAGATCCTGCAGTTTTGGGAAGCACATCGTACGGACTGCAGCCCTACAGCTTGGGATGGCAAGGCCTCCAGGGTCTGGAGCAGACAACTGCTACAAACTCAGGGAGCCCACATCTGCCACAGGTGGACCGACCTAGAGCCAATGTAACACACTTCCATAGAGATTTTCTAGACTTGAGAGGTTTGCTACAAAGTGGTACAAACCAAATTTTTAAGTATCACACACCAGCACATTTAACAAAAAGGTCTTTTCAGCAGGTTTATATAGAGTATCCCTTGAAGATAATGTTTGTTTAAATAACGGTGAAGAGTGTGACAGTACCAACCACTGGTGTCTGTGCTCATTTGAGGCGTCTTACGCCACACATCAGAATTAGCGTGAGTGCCAGTCGGACCGACAATTATTACAAGAAATATTCTGGTTTAGTGAGTAATAAAGAATAATATACTACCTACAAAGGCAGAAACCACCTTCAAGTTTTAAAGTAATAGCTCATCTTCGTCTTTGAAAATTAAAGCAGTGCTTGAGTGACACAAACCTAAGCTAATATTTTCACCTGGATGACTTCCACTTCAAGCTCGTACATGTTAGAAATACTCAAGCATATTATTGCTGGCAATTTGGAAACCAAAGCTTATGGCTGCAATTGGGGCGCGTGCAAAACCTATAGAAGGGAACAGAGAGAAAGTGTTCTTGTTCCTAAGGCCCAAGGAACCGGTAAGGAATGATGCCTCCATGAATGATTCATCATTTTCCTTCATGCTATAGGAAGGTGTGGTGAGACAAGCTGAAGGCAGTCAGTCTACCTCTTATTTAGTTCTTTTGCAAACGATCTAGGTAAAAGACTGCTCAGGCAGCAGATCACCTGCTTTCCTTATCATACAATTTCAATATTCCATTTTGTCCTGCTTCCCATACTTTTTCTTATAACAGCTGCTGACTCGTGTGTGTGTGGAATATCTAAAATGCTGCAAGGGTCAGCTCAGATTTTCTCACCATACCTTGACCTAAGCAACAGTAAATGACAAAAGTAACAAAGGAGCAAGCGTCACTGTTCACCCCAGCCTCACCTTTCCTCTGCCAGCTCTGGCCTTTTGATGGCCTTCCTCTGTAGCCTTCTGTGCAGTCTGGCTCCAGTTACTCTCCGTCTCTCTTTTCAGCCTGAAGGGGTAACGGACAGTGAGTTGAAGTGGGTTAACTTAAAACGCTTTCAGCATGCATCTTCTATCCCACAGGCTTTTAATTAAAGAATTAGATCCAATATTGTTCCATACCATTTAAAAGTAGATTCTCTTCCTTAAGCTAGAGCAAAATTTAATAGTTGGAATGCAACAAATACTTCTCTTAACAATGAAAAAAACCAAAAACGAAAACAAATCTAGTGCACTTCTCATACTTGGGTCATTTCCAAAACCAAGTAAAAGAAATAGCAATAGATTATCTGTGTTACTAGAGAAAGCAGATACTCAATACACAGGAAAGAACGGCTGGGTTAATGCATTTGATTTCTACATAGAAGTATCTTTTAATAGAGCCAAACTTCAAATTTATCAAATTCAAAGGACATGGAAGGGTTTGGTTTGGATTTTTTTTAAAGTAAAAATTATTTTTGGTGGACAACAAGGGTATACTACCATATCTAAATTTAGCAAGAGTTTTAAAACTCCGAAATTAACATTTTCAGAAAAATGAGAATATTAATTTTATTACATAAACCGATACTCCTGGCAACTACAACAGCTTTACTGTAATTTAAAGAAGTATTTCTAAATTGCCTACTCCCTATTATTCGCAGCTCAGCAATTTACTTGGGAGCTGTGGAACTTAGTTTCGGAACAAGTCATGTTCAGCTGCAAATACAGCTAAGGAAGAAGCACAGTCCTGACCTCTTACCACAAGTGCTTAACCTGTTCAGCTAGGCTGAGTACAACGGTGCTAGACTGTTACTACAGTTGTTCCGTTCAAATTCATTCCTAGTTTGAATCTGAAATATGGTAAGAAAGTCCTTAAGAAGGGACAGTAAGGCAATACAGTCGAGATTTGTCATTAATCGAATCAACAAAAGAGTTCCTCTTGTAGAAATTTAAGAATACAGGGAATACTATTATAGGCAAATATGATGACTTATTACAATTCCAAAAGAAAACCAAGAAGTTCTTTTAACTCGTCGTTCAGCCCTCCCTTCATGCATGTGCTGATAACGCAGAGTGGACGTTCTATTGGTTTTGCTGTGCTCCAGCTCATTGCCCACAGCTGCTTCATACAGGCACAAATACATGACCCGGCAAGAGAATGGACAACCTGACGTGTAAGATTTTAGCCAAAAACACAAGGGCATTCATGCTCTGATTTTTGATAAAGCAAAAGAAAAAAACATTTATTGCAGATGTTTTAAAAAACTAAGGCATCGAAGCATATAAAGCAATAAAAATCACATTAATGGCTTCAGTGCACTACTGGCGCTTCTTTAGCAGAGCAACCCCATGAGTGATGACAACCCTCAAGCAGGAAATGTACACATATACATATACATATACATATTCATTTCACTGGGTTTTCCCATGGGCTGAAAGTTCCACATGAACTCAAGTGCTTTGCAGGTGTTGTACTTAAGCCGTGATTCAGTTCCTGAAGAAATGTCTAAGACACTATCACCCACTTCACAGCTTCAGTATCAAACTTTAAATACACCAAATACAGCCGAAGAAAACATTTGAGCGCGCTACTCAGATTTGATGGCGCTACATGGATTATATTCCTGCAAAACACTTGCTCTTTATTCTTTGAAATAAAATGTGATAACAACAACAAAATCTATCTACAAAAACTTAATTAATATATTTCGTTTTTTCACTCCTGGCTTTTACAGTCTGAGATCTCCTCACATCTGACTCACATGTCGATGTCATTCCACTTCCAAATCTCTTCTACTGTACTTTTATATTATTGCAGAAAAATGTTTGTAAACTCATGACCCAGACTGGGCATGATTTTTCTCAGGACTATTTATTTATTTAGAGCCCACAGCTGAGGCACCCATTCACACTGTTGTACTGCAAATAATCCTTATTAGCCTCAGTGTGTTTGTTTATAGAATAATGGGAATCAAAGGGAAATTTTCTATGGCTTCAGTAAGCTTTGGAACAGGCATGATGTGATCGTATAATAGCTAATTAGATCATTAAAATTCACTGTTAATAATTTAAGATTGTGTATTTAGTTTTCACTCTTAATGTAAGTTTGTCTTCCTGTCTCTCACACCAAATACTAAATTCAAGTTTGTGGGTTTTTTGTTTTGTGGGGTCTTTTTTTTTTGGTGTGGTTTTCTTTATTATTATTTTACTTTTTAAAAAGTGTCTTACTTCAGTGGCTGTAAGGTGGGAGAATCTTGCAATGCTTATTTTGAGAGCAACTGCAATGCTTGCTAATTTTCTTTTAAATTACAACAGCAGTGTTTAGATGGTTAACTTTTACTAAAATTTTCGTTTAGGCTAGAGATGACTACAGAAGGATTTCCTCAAGCAAGGAGTTACGGTATTTCTCCCAATCAGAATACTAAACAGAGTGTGTGCAGAGTGCTGTCATAATTGTACATATCTGACTTCACTTTATTTACAGTTGCTTCAGGAAGGAGAGGTTTTGTTCATTAGCTTATTCATGCATTGCCATTCTTCTGTTATTACTATGATGCAGTGTCATTTTAAGGATGATTATGAGCTTAATGTAAGCATTACTGAAAGAGATTCGCTACTTCTAGAGATACGCGATTTACAGAGATACACTATTTATAGTGATTAAAATCTTGCAGAAAAAAAAAAAATCAGAAACCTTTCTTGAGCCCTCTAGTGTTTGAAATTAAGTCTCAAAGGGCTTGGAAAGGATCCTGCTTTTCAAAATTAATATCCTTCAGATGTTTACATATCTCAAATAGTACTGAGAACTCTCACTCGACTGCATTACTAATGTACCTGCCGTGCGTTACGGCTGACAGCACCTTTCACAACGGGCGAATGCATTCTCACAGAATACAAGGGACTCCCTTTCAAAATACTGTTCTTCTCCAGTCATATAAAAAAAGTTATTATCTTGGTACCAGAGTAAACTCTTTTTCACCCATCTAAAAACATAAATTCTGCTAGAAGACCTAGGTTAATTTCACTAAATGACAATGGTATACTAAAAAAAGAATGAATCTCAGTAACAAACAGTAACCAAATGTTCCTTTAGGGAGCTATCCTCTGTCCTAAAACATCAGCCTGAATATTACATGCTTGATCAGAACCTGAATTTTCAAATGGAGTAGATGACGGAGCGGATCATGCATTAACTTAAAAACTGAACCAATGGAATGTAACAAAAATGGGCATACACTCAGGTATAAACATTTCCAGTTCCCCAACCTCAAAAAAGCCCTGTGTTCCTACTTTTATGAAGGTTCACACATCAACTGTCCTGTGCTTCATGCTTAGTCATAGAATCATAGGAGCATTTAGGCTGGAAAAGACCTTTAAAATAGCCATATCCCTATTCTACCAAGTCCGCTGCTAAACCATGTCCCTAAGCACGACATCTACGTGGCTTTTAAGCACATCCAGGGATGGTGATTCAACCACTTCCCTGGGCAGCCTGTTCCAGGGCTTGACAACTCTTTCTGTGAAAAAATTTTTCCTCATGTCCAACCTAATCACAGAATCACAGAATCACAGAATCACAGAATCACAGAATCACAGAATCACAGAATCACAGAAGGTTGGACTTGATGACCCTGGAGGTCCTTTCCAACCATAACGATTCTGTGATTCTGTGAATGTTGTGAGCATTCAGCAATAGTTACTTGGTGGGCTAACAGCAACACGAGGCAGACAAAATCTAGCTGATAAACACCGAGTATGACTCAGGTGAGCTCAGTATAGCTACGCCAGTCTAAGCTTACGAGATGGCAACCAATCCCATGTTACCTAGCAAAGTCTGATGTGACTGATAACAGGAAGAATTCATACTATAGTCTATCAGAGCACATAAGACACAGTATTTCTAGAACAACGTCTGTCATGCTAATAAAGAGCTTGAGATGGCTGGCTATCTTAAAAGACGCTATACTAATACTAGAATTGTCACCACATCAGTTGTGCTTAAACTTGCCTTTCAATGACATGAATTTTAACTCGTGTTCAATGTGCTGATACTCTCATCTGTGAAATCTGACCAGATGCCTCAGGTAAGACAGAACTGCAGCCACACAATACTACATGAAACTCAACTACCATAACAGAATCCTAATCTTTACCTTTTAAGCCCTCACTGGCCAAGAAAAAAAGCCTAAGTTTTCAAACATCATTCAACCTGGGGACATTCAATAGCCCGGTTTGCAGTGGAAAACTGTCTGTTGAAGTACCTCAAAACAGGGTGTAGCAAAATACAGCTCTTAAAATATATTTTCTAAAAAATCATACACTATACATTTATATAAAAAGATACATTTATATTGTAGAGAGAGTTTAGTTAGCAATATATAACATTTTCTGTTCTACACACTGTATGTTATGTAACATAGCTAATTATATTACCTGTGATATGTCATATATACGAGGTTGTACACTAAGAGATGCACAGTTATCAGAAAAGAAGTTTTAAAAAACAGAAGTCTTTTTAAAGCATTCCTTTTCTGTTTACCATTTCTCATCAATATAAATGACACACAGGACTCTGCAGACATATCAAATATGTATAAAATTTTAAGGAATCCGCTGTTTCTGTTTCACAATTAAAAGTCCTGAACACTATAAAGCAACTCAATTAGCATAGAAAAACCTTTAGCTGTTCTTTCGTGTTTTCGCCTTTAGAGCTGCCCAGTTTGCAGAGGTAACAATACACACCTCTAAGCAGATGAAAAAGAAACTAGACAGCTGACTGGCCAAAAATGAAACAGAACTTAAAGCACTGTGCTACCTGCCTCCAGAGCTTCTTAATGAGCCAATCTTTTTTGCTTTATGAACTTCATATTGTAATTGACAATAACTGCGATGATACCTTCTCAAAGCATAAAAACTCATCAACTGCCAGCTCGCTGCTAATAAACTCATTTAAAACAACTTATTAAGACATAACCTTTAAGCGTGTGAGCAAACAATATGCAGTCAAACACACAACACAAATGTCTGTAAAGCTAGATGAAGTATTAGGATTACTGCAGCTTTCTCTGACTGAGCAAAGCATATGGTGGTATAATGGAGCATGAATTTACAGCAACAGAGATGTACGATATAGATTAAAGCTTCATCTGTGAGAACATACTGCACAGCCAAAACACCCAACAATTCTCCTGTTCTCTGGTTGAGGCATGATTAGCGACACTCTTTTGTGGAACGAGGGCTCCCTCTGCTGCTAACGAGGAGGTGAAAACCAAAGCCTCCCTCGAAATCCACTAAAAATGCACTCCTGAAATAGACCCCGATTTTGAATTTACCAAGGTATAGGCATGCTTATCAGGCGATCTGGATGGACACGAGGTTTTCAGGTAGGATTGACAGGCTCACGTTATCTGTTTGGAGCATGCAGCATGGAAAGCTCCAAAGAAAATAAATTCTACACCACTAGTCGTGTCTCCATTCACTGCAGGAGTTTTTAATTTAAAGCATTTATGAAAAAAGCACTTGATACTTTTTTTGTTACTTTTTAAAACCAGATCGGAAATATTTGGGAACACATCTTTACAGAAACCTCTAGTTTTAGGAAGTTGTGGCTTACTTAGGCCTGTAGAACAGCTTTTGGTGTTCAAGTTGTTTCTTTGGCTAAATTGAAGTATGAGTGAAAGACATACAGCCTTTAAGAAGAATGTGTGACTGACCAGCATTAAAGGCTGAAATTTGAGATTTCAGAGTTACTCATTTAACATAACTGAAGCTGTCAAGTGGGCATGTCAACAATAATCACTTTCAATTGATATTAGAGTGACTTTGTACCAAGTCTGATCACGGCCAGTAGCTTCTATCAGCTTTCCATACTCGTAGATTCCAGAGACAGGGCCAGAGGGCACGGCTGAGGGGCAGGAAGCCATTTCACCCCTTCTTCAGTCCCAAGTGCCGACTGCGGGCTGAGCTTGGACGCAGCGGTCACAGCACAGTAAGTTATTTCTTGGGGAGTGGCAGCTGAACCGAGCCTGGGGAAGTATCTGTCAATGTTGCCCATGTGGGAAGCTTCACCACAGGCTGCCACCCTGCCCCTGCTCCGAGGAAGCCGAGGTGCTGCAGGAGACACGGCCAAAGGGCGACCGCTCCAAGGTCAGGGCTACCATGGCAGTAGCAGACCACAACGATACAGACAAAGGGACGGGCCAAGCCAATGCTGTCTCTATCAGCCTCGCACCAGCTTACCTGACGGAACGAACCCGTTCTGCACGGCATCCTCACAGCAGCAGCGCCAGCAAACGCGCGGGCCCGGCCTAGCCTGGCTCGGGCCCGGGGGCCAGCAGCTCTCGGGAACGGGGCTGTAATTTCCCGCGCTTTCTCGCCACAGTACCGCCGCCGCGGCAGCTGCGACCGC
>VZZY01006821.1:204835-254143 GCA_013400335.1 Eurystomus gularis | reverse complement strand
CCCCTGCTGCTGGGCAGCCACCGCCTTCGGGGCGCCCGGGGCCTGTCTCCGCTCCCGGCCCCGGCCCTTTTCCGTGCCGCTGGCGGGTGTGC
Source organism: Eurystomus gularis (assembly GCA_013400335.1). Taxonomy (NCBI): domain Eukaryota; kingdom Metazoa; phylum Chordata; class Aves; order Coraciiformes; family Coraciidae; genus Eurystomus; species Eurystomus gularis. Next base: position 254,051 of record VZZY01006821.1, on the reverse strand, counting down.
GGGTTACCGCCCCCCGCCTGTCCGGTCCGCCGCGTTCCCGGAGCTGAGGGTCTTGGTCTGTTCCGTGGTTCCAGCAGAGGGACCTCCGTGCCCGCGGTCAGCCTCGTTTCCTTGCTCTGTATGGCTTCCCTTTCTGCCTTCACCCTTTGGAGTGTCACTTATAAAATTCGAGGTGCACATTCAACATAAAGTTCAGGGTTTTCATCCGTCTTCTTTTTTTTTTTTTCATTTTTTGTTATTTGCTTCTGAATAATCATCTTGCCTCAAACACCAAGCTAGGATTGAGTTTTCTTCTGTATTGATAAAGTGTTACATTGAATTCCATTTGTCCTTATCTTCCTGTAATGGGTTTTTAATGCTTTTATCTGTTTCCTAGGCTTTAGGAAAGTAGACCTAACAGGAGGGCCTTTTAATGTCCAAACCCACAACAACCTGTGGGTAGATCCAGTAGCAGTTGTCATCCCACTAGTCTGTCACTGCTCTGTGAGGAAAGCACGGTATGGCATAGTTATTTGCTAGGGCAGCAGATTTTTATTTGCGGGACCTCGTCCACGGTCAGGCGGGTTTAGCTGGCAGGTTCAGCTTACATAGACTCTGCTGGAATATTTAAATTTACTGTCCTGTGTGGAATGTTCTTGGATGATCATGTTTATTCTGATCTCGTTCTTTAGGATCCTTCCGGTGATCCATCACAACAGGAAGCAAAACAGAGGTACAAATCAGAACTATTCACTTCTGGTCTTACCATAATTCTGAACTTTGTACTGTGTTTTGTTGGGGGGGGGGGTTGAGAATATAATTTATTTGGAATCCTCACTTGAGTTTTTTGTTACTGGAGAAACCACCAACAAAAAAGCAGAAATGCCAAAGATAACTAAAATCTGACTGATCCAAGTGTGGCTCCCAGGCCATGACTATATTGAGTGATCTACAACAAAGTGTCAGGCAATCTGAGCCCTGGCTGGGGTGGGGGAATACGGGGGAAAACAGCAGTAACGGCTCATTTTCAGTCTGAGACTCAGCTGAGTGCAATAACCTCATGACCCTTAGTGATGTTTTGGGGAAGCATCGTTGTTCTCACTGTGATCTGCTTTTGGAACTCAGAAACCTTAGGGTTTTGGAGTTGGTCGTAAGAAAAATCTTGAAGGCAGGCAGAACGGGAGTTTTGTCTGAGTGATGTGTTGTGCGCTGCCGGTGCAATGGCGACATGCTTCCCTAGTTGATCTGGGACATCGTTGCAGTTAAAAATATGAAACAATGATTCATGTCAGCGCTTTGTACAGAAACAGCGTTTGCACTCAGTAGAAAACTGAAAATAACTGTTTAAACACTTTGCACACAAAGTTTATTTTCAGTGAAATGAACAAACTAAACTCTAGTTTTGCAAATACTCAAATATGGTAAGTACATGAAGACTTATTGAAAAATTCTAAACAAACAAAGAGGTTTGGTTCTGTCTTGCAATTGCATGAACTCTTCCTTACGCCTGCTGTACCATCCCCTGCCTTTGGGGGAATTCCACGTGGAACTGAGAGCAGAATCTTTACAGCAGGTAGCAGGGCTTTTGTCTTTTAATAAACAGTAAGAAGGTATAAGGAGTAAACTCTACCTTGATTTCACGGCAGATGTGTCAGCTACGTAACTTTGCCAAGGTACACAGAGCTACTTGTGACAGAAAACGCTATAAAAGAAATCATGTAAATATAAGGCTTGAAGGGACCTCAAGAAGTCACTTACGTGAATCAAAAGTCTTCTGTAGTTTGCTGGTTTGTGCGTATTTTAGGTATTTGAAGTCTGACATCTAATATGTGGTTAATTTCTCATTACAGGGAAGCAGAGATAAGAAATACTATTTTAGCTCAAGTTCTTGATCAAGCAGCTCGTGCAAGATGTAAGTATCCAAGTAACTTCCTAATGAGAAATTCTCACCTAACGTACTCCAGGGCTGCTCACGCCAGGCACGCGTGTGCTCGTAGAGAGGCCAGACTAGAAAAGTGCTGTTGGTGATGGGAAGATAGAACTATTACAGCTTTTCCATCCGTGATAGCAGGGATTGGAAGGGAGGAGGGAAGTGATATGTGAATGATCTTAATCAAAAATATTTTTAATAATAGTAGGAAGTATAGTGAGAATTGAAATCAGTTAATCTAATTAGGAACAAATATTTCAAAGTAAGAAGTATAACTACCTAGTATCTTTATTTTACACAAATGAAAATGCCTTTTTCAATTTATTTTGTGACCCTGATATGAAGATGGTTTTGTAGGGACATTTGTCACTTCTTAGTTACTGGTGAAGGTATTCGAGTACGTTTTAAAACGAACAGAGCTTGTTTTTGTTGCAGTAAGCAATTTAGCACTTGTGAAACCAGACAAAGCAAAAGCAGTAGAGAATTATCTTATACAGATGGCAAGATTTGGACAGCTAGCTGGAAAGGTGAGTTATGTCTTTTTAATTTTCTCACATACTCATTTTCAAACCTAATTCACTCAAAGTGATGTTTTTAATATCTGTCAATTAACTGAAAAAGGCAATTGAGAGCTTCTAAGTACTATTATCTTAACTCCATCAGACACCTTTTATAACAGGGAGAGTGAGATTCAGTTGTTTGATACTAAGCATCTCTCAGAATGTTTATAGGGCTTGCCTTTTGATTTCCTAGGTATCAGAACAAGGTTTGATAGAAATACTTGAAAAAGTGAGTCAGCAAACAGAAAAGAAAACAACAGTAAAGGTAAGCTTTATTTCCCAAAAGTAATTTTTGTTATAAAATGGAGCAGAAAAATTGCATGTATTGGACCACTTCAGTTCAGGAGAGAACTCGAGTTCTCTCTTACCGAGAGTGGTGAGGGCGGGCACTGAATCACAGCAGGCAGTGATCAGGTGTACTACTTACCAGTAGTACAACTTGCAGGTAGTGGCAAGTTGTTGTGTTCAGCGTCTGCCCTTGGCTTGGCAGGGGCGGGGAATGGGGTGAATCTTCTGCTCCTGCGTAATGCATCCATCATCCAGTGCAGGGAGGCTTGCTGTATGTTGGACCCTTCACAGTGACCCTTCTGTTTTCACATCATGTGTTTCATTTTAGTTCAACAGAAGGAAAGTGTTGGATTCTGATGAAGAGGATGATTATTAACGCGACTGTCAGGCCTGGGAAAAGGCAACAGGCTGCTATCGGGCAGAATGCGAGCTCTGAAAATGTTTACGCTTCTTTAATTTTTTATTATAAAAAGGCCAACAAAGGAACTTGTCTTACAAATCTGAGAAGGGGATTTTGTAACTTAAATTTTTGTAGTATGAGAGGCCTCCGCAGTGTGGGATTCCCCACTGCTTCATTAGCATGAACATTTTTTTGCCCCTACTCAGTGTGTAAGCTATACTTTCAGCAACTGCACACACTTAACTTGCTGCTATTGGAGATACCATAACATGAGGAGGACTCAAGTGTAAAGCTGGGAACAGCCACACTCTGGGAGTTTAAAGACTTACCTCCAGGCTCTAACCACAGAGGTGTTAGAAAGAAGACTTCCTGAGCCCCTGAAGGAAGCCTGTCCAGCAGCTCACTGGCTCTCACATCCTTACTGAAAATTTATAAAATAAAGTGAAGGAAGGTATCAAAGTAGTGTTTGGATCAGAGGACTTCTATCAGGCACGCTGTGTAAAAAAAAAAATTGTAACCACCATACAACTGAACCGTTCCCCTATGAAATAACAGGCTATCTCAAAAAAAAGCAAGTTAACTGTGTAGTACAGCACTGGTCAGACACTTGGCATCGTATATTCTTAGACTACCTCCATTTTTCTCAAATGGCTGGAGTATTTCTTACCTTGAAAAAAAAAAATCATTTTCCTAAACTTCCTGCAACTCCTGCATGCATAAAGTAAAACTGACCTAGTGCTACACATTTATTCAAAAATATGGTTATCAAAATAAATGATAAATACTGTAACATGCTGATAAACACTCAACCACCACAAAACCCTTTTCTGACCTAACTTAACAGGAATATGTATGATCCCAGCTGCAGTGTTTTTTGGAACAGAATAAAATTGTTTCAAGTGAGAACTGGTGGGTGTTTCTCATCTTGTGTGAATGGAGTTAAGTGTTTAAATAGTTATTTTTGGTTTGTTTGGACTGGGCATTTTGCTTGTCTATGTTTGTAATTAGGATTCCTTAACTTCAGTAACCTTGTGGGTGTGTGCTAAATTTCTTTAAAGACTCTTCACCAGCATGAACAGCTTCAAGTGAAGAATAGCTAGCCTGGGGAAAGGGGGAAGATGTTGCTGAATTATCCTGATTTCAGATTTTCGTCTCATAAAATGTCCTTGTGAAAAAACAGGAAAAAAGCTAATAAACCTATTTTTGTCATCCATATTTCCAAGAAAGTCTTAGGACAAGAATGAGTTAAATGCATGATTAAAACACTAGCAAAATTCTCACTGTGTAGCTTGGAAAATCAGACCTATGAAAGTTTACTTTTACCTTAAACTTGGTAATCAATATCTAGTTTATTTTTGCTACAGGTAAGGATGAGTGACTTACTCTAGGTCACAGGAAGAAAAAGAACTCTTGGTCTTTTGGCTTTTAATAGCTGAACAGCCATCCTACTTCTGGGGGTTTTTTAAATTGTATTAGAGAGCTACAGAAGGAAGTTACATGATAACGTTTGGTTTTACTAACAATTCTGTACCGTACACCTCTGTGCTGTAAATTCCAAACCACACAACCCAGGAACTGTTATCCATGAATGGAGGTTGTATTGAACTTGAGAGTGAATTCTAACAGATCACTCAATTTACACACAGATACAAGGTGAATTCTTCAATTGTCTACAAAATCAAAGAAACATGCATGAAAGACCCAATGCTTTGAAAAAAGCACTCAAAGAAAACAGCATTTTCAAGAGGTACTTTACTAGTTTCTTTCCATCATTTGGCACAAATCCAAGGCACATTAGAAAATCATATCAACTCATAAATTATTAGAAAAATAAAACACATGACCCTCATCTCCAAATGTCCATATTGTGCACTTATTGCACATCTCACCTCTTAGATTAAAAACTTATTTGAATGAAAAATCACCAATATGTCTTCCAGCTTTGTACTTCGCCAGGCAGCTTACTAATACCACAGTTAAAAAGAAATAGAATTATTCATACAAATAGGTTATGAAATAAAATGCAAGCTGGATGTATGAGCCAAGGACAAAGACATACTGCACTTAGAAACCTGGCTGGTGCTATTTACACGCCCTCCTCTAACTGAAACAGTAAAAAATGAAGTTCAAATCTGAGCAGACATCTCTAGGAATGGATTCATATTTGGCCTATTCCAACAAATGCTTACTGATGTGAGAGGTATATTTCATAACTGGAATTTCACCTTTTTAAAGAGCAGTCCAGAGCAGGCTCCTAAGCAGTTTTGTCTGCAGATGTTGCCCAGGTTCAGAATCACGAATATCTGTGCATTTTTGCATTATTTCCTTTAAAGGAAGGCAGGGTGGGGGGTGGGGGGGAAGAAACCAACTGAAAACTAATTTCATCCGTCCTTATACATGCTTGCTTTGCCTATTTTTTTGGATTAAGCCGTGAGCAGAGAGTCCAAACAGCTTTGTCAAGGGCTCTCTACTTTCTCCCCAGTATCTTGGCTCTTGTAAGACATTTGATCTTGCAGATCAAGTACAGGGCAGCATTGCAAAGGAATTAGCAAGGATTAGATCCCTTCACATTAACAGCATGTGTGATTTGTAATGTGGTGTCACAGATGTTAGGGACTATTGTTTTCCCAGCTACTGAAATATACAGAAATATATACTGTAATGGTTTGTAGCATTACAAGAAAAATAGAGACATTTCAGTTACCTCTGTCAATAAATACCTTGTTATCCAATATATCTTTATATGTATAAATATATATATTTTTATATACACTTATCCAATGTAGTGATAAAAACTGAAAAAGCAAAAATTATTCAAAGACTTTTAAAAACAAAGTGGGTGGCTGAAAAATAGAATACAGGGTTTCTTTTGGTTTACTGTTACATATTTTTTAGTAAGTGCTAAGTAGAATAGGAAAGTAATGTTGTCTACATCTCGGTATGCCCTTCTTGTTGAGATCAGTAAGCTCTGGCTGGGTTATCACCTCCACCATGAGCAGAGGATTCAGTCTTTGAAAGTGCTTCGAATATTCGGTTTCTGCTGAAGTACCATCCTTGTATTCTGCTCTTAAGCAGGCTTGCAAGCGTCACTGAATTCTTTGACAGACAGCAAAGAGTGATGGAAATGAACACCACCTAGTTCCTCAGCTTTTGACACCAAATTCGCACTTCCTTGTCAATGTTTTGAAAGCAAGTCATCACAGCCGTCCCTGGGCCGTGCGACGCTTGGATTTCTAGGGCTGGAGAAACTGTGATCGCTGACACTCTCCACTGAAAGTGGCACGTTAACAGTGTGTCTTCGGTGCATTAATTTACTCCTGTGAGGAATGTCTATCATGTCATCATGTTTCACAAACTCACCACCGCATCCTGTGTCAGGAGTCTTAACTTTCCTCTGGTCCAGCGTTTCAACAGATTTTAGCTTGGTTTTATCAAAGCTTTTAATAGCTAACTGTGAGGACAGAAAAACAGAACATCAAAAGCGTTGTCTACTTCATTACAAAGAAGTAAAATGAATATAGTGTTTCTTGAACATAATTATCACATTAATTCCACAGTATTCTTTATACTGAGAGCACAGCCAAGGATTAAAAATAGCATGCTTTGTAGGACAGTAATTACATTCTCTTATGCAGAGGAGAAAACAAGAGGCCAACCTGCCCCAGGCTACACGTACATCAGGACCAGAACTGAGAGGACAATGAAAGCATTCCAAAATATTTTTTTCACTGCACTATCCCGACATCATCCTACCTCTTCTAAACACCTTTTGCAATGCAAAAGGTCTCAAGGTACTTGAAATCAACAGCCATTTCTTTTACCATTAAGAACCATAGTAGTAATGCAGACAAGCTCAGCCAGGCACTGCTGAAGGGAAAAGCAGAATCTCCAGATCATATCTGTCAGGGAAGAGACACCCACCCTCCCCACCCCCTTAAAGACTCTTTTTGGTCATTCCAACTATGCTTAGTGTTCACTTCCACATCTGCTCCTGATTTTTCCTTTTTGGAATGGGTGGCTCCCCTTGATTACTGGCCACTCTGCAAATGCTAAACTAACTAAGAGAAAAAAAAAAAGGTAATTCAAGCAGGCCAATGACCAATTTTCTAAGAGCTAAAGGCAGAAATCAATCACCATATCCTTCTACTGAAATAACGGCAACAATCTTGAAAACATTTCAAATGGAGACATTTAAACCTATAACAATGTAGAGCTGTACGACTTGTAAAGAGGTGCTGTGTATCACGGTCACACAGGAGTTGTTTTGACACCTGCTGGACTTACATGACATACAGCAAGCCACAATTATAAAATCTAGATCCCACATTGAATTAAACAGTGGGATATTATCACTAATACAGGAAAGAATTAATAAAATATTAGAGTTTTATAGCATTAACTTGGCATTCCCGCGGCTCTTTGCCAATGCTGTCTCTCGTGAGGGCTGCAGGAAGCAGGGCTCTATGCCATTTTCTAGCAGGAGCTGAGCGGCAGAGTCTGCATTTCCAAGGCCAGGTCAGTGTAAGCAACAGCAGCTACTGAACTAACCTGGTAGAAAACTGTTTTCTTTTGAATAGGTTAGTCTTTCTCTTGATGTACTATGCTGGAATGGCAGCAGCAGAAGGTCCACTGAGTCAAAGCCAGTGTAAAGGAGGAGGAGGAACCACACGCTGCAGGTGGAGGGCAGCGTCCGACGGTCCGGCTGGCGCCGGGTGCCGCGGTAGCCCAGCCACAGGGGAACTCGGTACCTGGGTTTGTGCGCAGCTGGCAATGCAGCACGCAGTTCGCCATCACCCTGGCAAACCATCTCCTCCTACAAGCAAGCCCCAGTTTTTATCTACTGAAAATTTTCTCTCCTGTAAATAGCATCTCTGCTTGGCCACAGCTCTTACAAGCTGTAGAGTTTTTCAAGCTAGACGTGACTCAAAAAACAAGGCCGAGATGAAGTTTGCAGTAAGAGGTTTACGAGGTTTAACAGTAAGAAGATGTCTAAGAGGTGTCACAGAAGCACCACTGAAGTTGAACAATGATGAAACAGTAGCAGTTCAGCAAACAGGTGGGAACTTTGGGGATTCACCAACCATCACCAGTAAAGAAACTTTCCTGTTACATGTATCAATATTAACAGCAGACAAAACAAACAGATTTGCTATATGTACAAATAAACCAAGACAGTATTTCCACTTACTTGATGCAATAACTCATAGTCAAAATTAGGGACACTTTTATCTCTTGTTATTGTTCTCCGTAAGTGTTTTGCTCTAAAAAAAAAAATATTTTAAAGACATTAAATTTAACTGCTGTCTTTCCACAGTGTCAATCACAGAAAACCCACCAGGTGGCATCATCTCCACACACAAAGGCTACTGCCTGACAACACCACCTCAAAATGACACCCTACTAGTGCTTCCTGCATTTATTCACAGAATATACATTAACATTTAAAAAGATCATAGACAAAACGCAACCACTGAGTGAAGCACTAAGGTAATATAATTTTAAAGCAGTCTAGCTCTGAAATTCTTAATACATGGTACACCAAGCATTAGTGCAAGAACATGGTTAAATACATTTGCAAGTACTCCTTCAACAGGCAGCTTTTCCCTCCTGCTCCACAGCACGTTCTCCACCACTGCCTACGTCATGCCTAGAACATGTGTCTGGTGACAGGAACGTGCACACCTCGGAGGGTTAACATCTACTATGGGATTCATCAGATGTGAAGTGTAACAATGCCCGACCCCCTTTCGGGCTTTATTAATAGTTGTATTTCTCATTTGCTTATGGGAAACAATAAACATACTTCTGAGGACGCTTCTATGCTTACTTGTTAAATCTGTTAATTGATTGGACCAGTTGAAGTTGTCTGCTTATGGGATCATCAGCTGTCTCACATGGCTTAGAATTCACTAGGGGTTTAAAAGAACAGGCAGCTAAAATTACAACTGAGTCACATTTAAGAATTAAAAAAAAACAGTTCTGAACAGTGGTATCTACTGACACCAGATTTGAAATTTTACAGTAAAAGTGTAATAGTGATAACTTGAATCAGAGTTGCAATTTATCTTTGGAAATGTTTAAGCATTTTAAGTCGCAGGAGTAAGCATTCTTCATCAGATGAACATGACTGGCCAAGCTTCTGAAGAAGCCATGTAATTCTGGACTTTGGGGCCCTTAATTCCAATTTTTACAAACTTGGATTAACTAACAGATACTGTGCCATCTCTTCATTAATATTACTTATTCATGTCTTCTATTGTTCTTTTAGAACTGTTCTTACAATATGAGAAAGAACTACATCAGTCTTGGGCATCAGCATACTGTGATTAATTTTGGTTGTGTATTAACAAAACATTCACAATCTTTCCTAGGGAAGCAGGCAAGAGTTATTTTGCAAAGCTTAACTAAAACTCCTGGATGCAGAAATGGGCACTCCTGCTCCTCACCTTCCCCAGTTCCTGCTCGGGCAGCCTCTCCGTCTTCTTTCCACAGTTCTGGTGGCAGCAGATCCTTTGCTATGCTGAATTGTCTACCTCAGCACAACACTTGTTACACCCTTTGGCCCAGGTTAGTGAACTGTCTCAGCTTGAAAACTCACCTCAAAAACTGAGCCAGCATAAGGCTAGTAGTGGATAAGCCAGACTAGAAGCTGAGGGCAAAGGGAAGAGGTGAGGATGGATGGCAAGGAACACCATCCCTTTCAAGTGGCAATAAGCATTCTACCAGCTCAGCTGTGTAGTCCAGCTGTACCCCGTTTCTCCACATATTTGCTTAGACTGTACTACACACTGCCCTTTACTCAAAGTCATTCTTTTGCAAACCATGCTTAACAGCTCAAGACACTCACCTTCATAGCTCTTATTTCTGTCCCATAATGTGAGAGACAGTAACTACTGAAAGAGTCACTATTTTAGGGCAATATAAATTGACAGCTAGAGGTGATTTAATCTGTTTTACTTTGCGCTGAAATGGACAATTACATGGTTAATTATATCATCTCAAATGTGCCATATTTTTTAAACTTTAATTGCTTTCATATGTAAAATTCTCCCCCCCACACACCAAAGTGGTGAAAACTGAGTCTGCAGCAATGTCATGAATATAATACAAAACCTGCTGCATCTTGTTATAGTATTTTAGGTGTTACTTGTAATAAATACACAAAATAGTTGACTGTTCTTTAATTGTATGTAAATTAATTATATACAGTATTTTACATAGTCACATGAATTCCTAAATCCCTTTTCATTGACCCCAGTGGAAATATGTACCTTTTTTTCTAATCTTGATAGTAGCATGCTGCTCACACTCCTTTTCTCTCTCTGCTGATGTAGGTACATAGCTTGGTGCTGTTTCCAGCAACTTAATGATATTTGAATTCTTAGTTGTAAAAGTTTCCATTTTCACCATTATTAAAGAAAAAGAAAAACATCAGTACAATTTAGGATTGTAGTCTGTGCAGAGTGTGTTAATCAACTACTGCGAGAATGAATGTAACACACACACAAATACCTCATTAAAAATGCAAACTTTGAATTGTCTCGTTTTGAACATGGACAATTCAGCGTTCCACAAGTTGCACTGTACCAGAGTGATGATTCTGTAGCCCTGACCTATTATTTTAAGCTGTATTATTTATGGTTAAGAAACTTCAGCTTAAATGGTAACACACATGCTGAAATGGATCCAGGACAGAAATTTTGTGGTCATTAGGCTATGTCTCAGAGGCTACTGAAGCACATAAAGGACCGTGCATCAAATCATTTAAAGACTGAAAGAATTCTTTGTAATTTATTATTTACGTACTATCTAATTGCCATTAATAAAGGGGAAGACCAGAGTTCTGGATGACAAGATAAAAGGCATCAAAAAGGCGTGAAGGCAAAAGATGGTGGGTAGAACCAGGAATATTGCTAGCAGTGTAACCAATGAGTGAAAGGTGTTTATCTCCCTACATTCAATATTTCTTCTGCTCTCGCTGCCATTACTAGCATAGATTTTTTTATTCATGTACGTGCTTTCACTCTTTTAGACTCACCCTTTTTGTCTAGGATAGCTTACTTAAGAAAGAGCAGGTTGCATATACCACAGGTATCATATTATACATTGCACAGTGCCTGTTAACAGGCTTCTTAGTCTTCAAATCACGTGTAATTGTTAAATACAGAAGCCTTGGCCAATGTTGTTATGACTAACAGTTGTATTTGTTTTCTTTCCTACATGATGCCTGTGGAACTTTAGGAAAGCCTAACAGAAATGAGCTGTCTGCCCTCACCGGCTCGGCGCAGTCCGCAGGGGTCCAGTTCCTCTCGTTCCTGATGTGCGTCATGGCACCGTTCTGAAGTAGCAGGTCTACCAGGGCTTCGTTCTTTCCTATCACGGCCTCGTGCAGTGCTGTATTTCCTTTGGCATTAGAAAGGTTAACAGAAGCTCCGTGCTGGACAGCAAGATAGAATTGAAGTTATGAAAACAGAGTAGCATGAAATGGGTGTAGCACATTACTATTCTGGTTTTATCTCCTTTTATTTTCAATGTATGAATGAGAACAATGCAATAGAAGCCTTGTAGCTGCGTATGAACACAGAAAGCACATGCTAGCTATCAGCAGTCCAACAACAGGCCACCTAATAATATTACTTCCTCCTCTCTCATAGCTACAATTTAATGGATCAGCTTGTTTCATATTTAAAAAAAGTCACAAAAGCCCCTATGCAATAGAATTATAAGCAAGAAAGCCTAACATCAGCCACAAAAAAGTTCCATAAGAACAACTAGCTGCACAACAGTAGAGTAATATTTAATAAAAAACATGAAGGGATTGAAAGGAATGAGATAAATACTTTTTTTTCCCCGAGTAGTTTTGACAGAAAACCATAACTAAAAATACGGATCCTGAGTACTGGGTAAGCACAGATATCATGTAAGAAATACCATTCTGAATATTGTTTTCAGTGATCTTACCTGTAACAACAAGGCAGTAGTCTCATACTGACCATTCAAGCATGCATAAATTAAAGGAGTATTTCCATATATATCCTTTTTATTTTGTTTAGCATTGTAATCCATCAGGCACTTTACCACCTATTGAAAGAATAACTTCTTAATTTAAGATACCAGCTACCCATAATAATGCAGTGAAAGCCCCTCTCTTTTTTAAAAAAAACTTTTAAAAAAATCTAGAATGAGATGGAAGAAAAACGGACAGAGAAAAAAGTCTCATCTTTGCCAAACAGATAACCACAGCATCTCTTCCCGTCATACTAGTTTTCATATCTTACCACACACTTCTAAAAAAAAAAAACCAACCCCAAAATACCCCAAACCTTTAAGGAACTGAAAGGCCAAAAAATAAGACTCAAGATATGTGAAAAACATACATAATCAGTAATGTAACAAAATATCAAAACCAAACCACCAGCAGTATTCTTTTGCCCTTTCTGATCTCAATAGAATACTTAGAAGGAGCTCCTTATGCTGTAAACAGCCCATGAACTAACCTTCATTACCCTGTAAGTCTGAAGTTGTATTCTCATTTTCCTCATGATTCCCATGTGCTCTGTCTCCCCATCATCTTCACATTCTCTCAATATTTTCTTCTTGCAGTCCTCAGCTCCTTGTTCTTAAAACCCTAATTTTCCACTTTTCTGCATACTCCCATTTGCGTGTCTACACCTGCTTTTTCATGGTTATTTTTGCCTTCATTTCCTCTCCCTCCTGTATTGATACCCTCCTCTCACTAGCTTGTGCTTCTCCTTCACTGCTTCCCTGGCTTGAAGTCAGGGATGAGGTTGTTATCTGCTACCCTCAGAGCTCCACTTGGCTCATAATCTACACTTAGATGAGTTGAAGATACATTAAATATTTAATACTGTGGCTATTGACAACACCACGTCCACTGCATCAACATATGTACACACAACCTCCTTGAACAGAAGATACAGAGAGAAAATACATCAGAAGACTCAGCTGCACAAGGCGTTTCTGAAGTGTCTGATATACGACAGCAACTATTTGCAGCATTCATTAAACTACTATTTTAGGTCATTCTGAAAGAAAAGGTGCTTACTGAAACTGTTCCAGTTGAAAGATCCCCTTTCTGTCTGGCAGTTTTAGACTTTGAAATTAAAAATGGAATCACCGAACTAATTTTCACTGCAACTGGTTTAGCCTTGTTGATAATTTCACAAAACAGCTTATTGGTGGTGATTAAACGTTAAATAACTTGCATTTATGAAGAGGCTCAGCTACCTGGAAGTGACCTTTCTGGCAGGCTAGATGAAGAGGAACTGCATGTTTCGCGTTCCTGGCACTGATACTGGCTCCATGCTTCAACAAGAGAGAGACAAGTTCAGAGTGTCCATGCAGCGCAGCCATGTGCAGTGGTGTGAAACCATCTTGGTTTGAAACATTTACTCCAAGTCCATTAGCAGAGATCCTTGAAAATTTCTGTTGAGGAAAACAGACAACAAAACAACAGAATTAATCACACTACTTTCTGTTGACCAAAAAGCAGCCAGTTACCTGCTAAGTACCTACAAACCAGGTAGATGGACATCACAAGAACTTCTGCTATGGGGCCTCATTTGAGACCTTCATGAAAACAGCCAGTAAGCCAGAGCAGCTGGGTAGCGTTTTTCAGTGAACAGTGAGTTTGGTTTTTTCTCTCTTTCCTTCCAACATTATTACCTTCATAGAGAGAAATTCCAGGCAAAGTATTCATGGTATTAGCAAAAGGCTCAAGCAGAACAGGTTGAGACAGAAGTAAAACTTGCCGGTTTTACATAGCTGTTAGGATGCTCACACATACAGACAGTAAGTGTTAATAGTATGAGTTACTGTCGTTCATACACACATTTATGCTCTTGGAGACAGACACTACACACTGATTTTACTGCTACACAAAGCTCAGGGTAATAAGGATAAAAACTGAAGTTAATTTTATTCCTGTGGAAGTAACACTGGCCCAGAGAACAGACTCCCATGGGATGTCAAGATAAGGGCACTAGCTGGACAGCAGCTTACATGGCAGCACAGAACTTCCCTTCCACTCCTCTCGCAAACTGTGCGGGTGCCCAGCATTTACAGTGGTAGACAATCTTGCGTTCTGCCTATCCTCAGCATGCTTTTAAATGTGTGCCTACCTAACACAGTCATTAGGATTAGTTAACAAGTTCCTTCTACTTCTCATACAGTAGGCAAGTAAATGCCATTCCTTCCTGCTAGCAATAAATTGAACTTTCTGGTTGCAGGCTCTGGCACCTTTAGCACTGATCTCTGTGCTGAGGATGCACGGACACACATTACAGAGAATAACGCATGGTGCAAATCTGAAGCATTTAAGGACAACTAGCATACTCTTAGCCTGCACAAAATAAACGTAAGGTAGCAGTGAGGAATTTAGAGGAAGCGAAGCCATCTCCCCTTTTCTCAGTTAAGGGATACAGATACTGTTACCTCAAAGTAGCCAATACACTGAAAATTTATACTTAGGTTTATTCTGCAATGACTTACATTTACCTTCAGCTATAGTAATACATTTTCTTCCTGAAAGGCAAGTAATTGGTTTTCTATTTTCAAGAAGCTGGGATCATTCCTTATTTTAATTAAAAAATTTTTAAAATGTATTGTAAGCCTGCTTCTCATCTACAGTCCATGATAAATAAGGGCAAAAGAAGTCTTTGCAATTGAAAAGTCTTTGAAATTGTATTTAATCTCTGAAGACATTTTAGATATAGCCTGCATGAAAGATGTCATGCAATTACAAAGACCTTATCAGCATTACATTGATTATAGGATTAGCAGGTGCACCTTGCTAAACCGATTACTAACAAGTAGATACTCTGTGACAGTTAGCAATGTGAACTATAAAAGAGAACAGGAGAAACTGATGCTTATAAAAAGATTTTTCCCATTTATTCAAAGTTGTCCAAACCTTAATTGGCAGCAGTCCACATTCTAAAAGCAAACTGCAAAGGTTTTTCACTTCATTGGATATTGAGCAAGTCTTTGAACACTGTTCTAATTTTTTCTACATTTCAATTAAATGAGAACAATTTCATGACACCAGATGAACTCTGGTAAGATCTGTATACATTTAATTGCTTTTTAGACAGAGACAGAGGCGTTGGGTGATATGAATGCTACTTCCCTAGAGCTAAAAGTTACATTACAAAAGTATAAATTATTCTTTTTACAGAATGAATATTCCAACCTTTTGTGCTGGCCCGCATTTTGGGCACTGACACAATGGATGGCAGAATTCTGGTCTTGATGTACTGGCAGTGTCATCCTCATCTTCTATGTCTTCGTCCATCCATTCCAAGAGATAACGTACCTGGCATAAAAAGCAAGTTCTCCTTTATAGAGTCCAAAGATTCCATGTCCTAATGAACTGGCATATGAAGACAAGTAAGATTTCACAAGTGTAGTTATGAGTGCCTCAGGAAGACCGTACTGCTGCCTCCTGGCATCAGCTGCTCACACCAAATGAAAAAAATCAGATGTTGTTATTGACAAAGCAGCTAGAAATTTCACCAAGTATAGCAATGAAGTAAATTATAAGTGACCTCCTGCTGCCTAATCAAGACCTCAGTGTTCACTTATTCTCAAACTCTCCAAATCATTTCAGCTCTGATGTGCCAGCTCGTACCAATGCAAATTTTGATTATTTTGCTTTAACGAACACAAGTAGTGACAAGGATGATGGCATTTAAACAATATCCAAAACTTTGCAGGAACACTGACTTTTCTTAGGTCTGTCACGTCTCAGGGTCTTGACATTTTCATTTTTTCCTCAATGTACAGTGCCTCATTTTTCATGGAGAAGCCCCTCGATGAGCCTTAGGACTCAGAGCACTCATGTGCAATTTGCAAACAGTGATGCTTACTGCATATTAACTTTACATTACATTTTACGCAACAAAAAAAGCTGTTTAAGGAATAAATTTTTGCCTTGAAGTTCATTAATCCCCTGTAAACTAAAGACAGCTGAGAATTAGCAGTGACTGTATTAATCCTCCATTACTACACCATCTGGCAATGCTAAGCCTGACATTTAGTGTATCATTCTGGTACATTTGTATTATGGCCAGTGAGACAAGCCTTTCAGAAACCTAGGACAGATGTGGAAGTTAAATTGGTCCCGTAAGACAAGGGACAATACATTAACAGTCACTTTTTTCTAGGTGCATGAAGAGGGCTAACACCACCCCACTCAAAGTCAAGACAGAAGGAAGACCAGAGCACTTGTGTGTGGACGATCTCTCAGAGCTCCTGCAGATCTGAGAAGTTCCCAGACACAGCACATTATGGGATTACATAGTGGGTGTGAAGCCGTAGTGAGGGTTTTCCTTGTACTTTTTTTTGGCAGCTTTTAAGAGCGCTGTCAAAAGATGTATCACCATCTCGTTACCACACAAAGATTAGCCCTTTGCCTCCCACTGAACAGTGGCATGGAGCAAAATCGAGGAACCACTTCCTGCTGATACTGAGATAGAAGCATCTTGGCTGGATTTGTGGGTTGGGTTTGATGCCATACAACTGGAGCAATCCAAAAGCTCAACAGATGCTAGTCAAGAAGAAACCAGGAGAAAGGACTTTCTTACAGGTTCCTCCCACTATATTTACTCTTGGACTTGTCAGGAAGTTCTGCTTCTTACCATCAAGGTAGCTCTGCGAAACTAAACACACATTAATGATCTATCTAATGAAACAGATGCAGCTAGAGTAAATCCTAGGACAACTAGTAAGGGCCATATACCTGATTCTGAATGACAACACACTTGAGAGAGAAAATGGATGCTTTCCACAGGGAATATTCCTTTCCCTGCAAATTCAGCATTGTTTTCTGGCGTAAGAAATCTCTCAAGCTTGTCTGTTTACAGAAGGCCAGGTCAGTGAAGGTTTACTACTTAAAGCCATATCAAGGCTTTGTCCAAAGCAATATACAATGGACTAAGACAATTCTTAACAGTCTCCAGCAACAACAGAGCTATAATCTTTTTTCAGCAACCACTAAATACATAAAAAGTACAGTTTGAGGACTTCCTCTCAAAAAGCTGCTGCACAATTCTGAAATGTATTTTGGGACTAAAGCTTAACCCTTTCTGTACAGGTATTCCCTCCATAATGTCTCAAAGTATTTATTTCACACTACAGACAGAAAATTTACCAAAGTGGGCTAGATTTTATTTTCAAAATGTGGAGTAAGTTGCCATTGAGTCAGCTAATTAAAATAACGGCGATTAATTAAAAGCATACTTGCTTTTGAAGTTTGCTGGTGCTACAATGATGACAAAGGTCATTTTTTGGCTTCCTGAACAATCACAGCATCTACATCTTTTTTATCTTCCAGTTCCATAGGACTTTTTTTTGCCGCCTCTTGCAAAGCTCAGTTGGCTGTCAGAGCACAAATCGACAGCACTAATGACCCTACTGCTGCTTCTGTTCCTACGGAGACAGACCTCAGGCTGTCAGAAGAAGATACGAGTTTTTTAAAGAGCTGTGATTTTTTAACAGATATGCAAGCTCTAACCTTTGCCATCCAACTGGATAATTCCCTTTATAATGAATAGTTTTACATCAACCCGAGTAATGTGAAAGTAAATCCACAGAAAAATAAGGCGGTTCTGTCATCTGAATGCATAGACCAGATTTCCATATGCTCTTCATTGCTGATGTCCATTGAGCAGTGCTAGATACTTATTTCCCAGCAAATTATAGCACTATATTTAAATTTTCTTTAAATACTTTCATGATGCAGTTCAGATTTTCACAAAGCCTGTGAAAAATTCATTGCAATACATTCATGTTTACTACTTGCCAGAAGATGGTAAATATCACCATTGTTTGTGTTGCTACTTCTTGAAATGACTTAAAGGCTGACCTGGAAATGATCACTGAGATTAAGTTACATTGTAAACTAGGATAAATACATTTAACAACTGAACAGTTCTTTCTCCTATCCCTTGGTAATTTTTTTTCCTATAATCTAACTGGAATAAAACATGAGAGAATCAATATTAACATAATATGCATCACAGAATACATACTATCTATTTTATTGTGACTGTGATAATTCATTAGCATCTGTAACTCCTGGTACATACCACTTAAAATTTTCAGAACATGCATCCAGCAGAGAAACCCTGCATTCTCACATGGGTTCATGATTTTGTTCTGTGGACCACAAAACAATTAAGGAATGTGCAGCCCTATACATCTTTCCAAAGACAAGACTTCTAAAGATTTCTGTCATTTGATTTTTCACTAGAATGTCATGGGAAGCACCTTATTGTTTAAATTTTCAGGAATAAAGGGCAATAGTACCTAAAAAAAGTTTGTGGTATCACAAACTACAGAAGATCAGCTCCAAAACCAGTGTTATTACAGCCATCCGCTGTTTATTTGCAGTGAAATTCAAACTAAGGAAAGCTGTATGCCTCTGAGATAACTCCTCTGTACTGACTGGCATCACCTAAGTTTCCTCTCTGTACAAAATATTAACTAAAAGTTATCAAAAAAATAAGAGCCCGTTTTTCATTTATAGTATCTATTCACAATTATTACATGCAGTAAACACACAATAAAGAGTAGATGATATTCAAAGCATTACAGAACCTGGAAATCTAGGAATAAAAAAAGCATTTGTGGACTTTAACATGCTGTATTACCGGAATACTTCCTAAGTCAAAAAACTGCAATCTGTAAATCCCACCCTTCATTTCCAGAGCTGGTGCACAGCACTGCCACTCAAGCACATGCAGCAGTTGACATGTGGGAGAAGATATTATGTACTTGTATGACAGAGGAACAAGCAACTGGGAGTAATAACACTTGCTACTGGATTTGCTGTCAAAAAACAGATTCACCTGAAAACTCATCTATTTTGCCTTTTTGTTTTGTGCTGACAACACATCCAGTCCAATACTGGGATCTCCATATACACAGGTTTTTACAGTTCTACAACGCACCATGCTCCCCATCTAACAACGGCATTTGAGAGTGCAGCTCGAATACCCACAAGCAAATAAAGTGCTCCTTCCCACAATATTTATTTTCAAAATGCCTGCCCTGAATGTTGTTCTTCCCAAGTTCTTTGCATCTCCTAGAGGTGACTATGCATACATTTAAATGACAGGCCTTCATTAAAGTATTATTCAATTTAAAGTAATTCTTTTAGTGCAAGATGTCATTGAAATGTCAAAATAACAGGCCTTCAGGCACTGTAGGTAAAATAATTTGGGCACATAGAGTGAATATTCTTTGTAGAAAAGTAGCTGAATTTGATTAATTGTTGATGAAAGAAGGTATTACCCAAAGCATTCTTCACCTAATATTATTTACAAATAACTTCCTCAATTTGAATGAGGTAAATTGGAATTCAATGATATTCATGCCATGCTAAGACTCACCATTTCCAGATCTCCATCAGCAACTGCTCTTAGGAGTTTTTCCACCTACGTATGAAGAAAACCATTTATTTGCTTCATTAGTATTGGTATTAAGCTGTACACAGAAAATCCTGTGTCCTTTACTAACCTCCTAAGCTCATGTGATAGGATTAGTGCTGGCTCGTTTCCTATTTGTTTTTAAGGAAAAGCCTTCTTCCTTTATCAAATACAGAAGCTGTGCAAGGCCTGTGGCCGTCTGATGATCTCTGACTTGCTTAAAGATAAACAGTACTTACCTAAATAGAGGACTTGTAGTCCACACACAAACAAAGCCATGTAAGCTGATACACATCATTATGCCGCTTCAGCAGCGGCTGACCACGCATTTCTGTTGTGAACCTAATGTTAAAAATCCCTACTCAAGACAAATTTCTACCCTGACAAACACTAGCACTGTTTGGACTCTTGCTGAGCTACTGTACACTACCAGAAGCACAAAGGACAGCAGTTTTATTTTGCTGTTTGAGAAACAACAGTTTAAGATGAAAAAGATGCTTTCCAGTTGTTCACACCTGCAGATTACTGGTTTATTCCTATGATAAAAAACAAATGTTTGCAAATCTAACTTGATTGTAAGTATGAAATTTGTTTTCTTGCTTAAAATCTGAAGATATATAAATATCAAAGGGTGTGCATTAGCAAAAGCCACATCTCTTCAACTCAGAGTTGTGCCAGGGGAGCAGCATTAGAGTAATTAAGCACGTGTACACACAGGCCAGCTAATGCCTGAGAACACTGCTTGGTGCAGATATTCTGCAGATCTGTCTGTGAGCTCTGCCAGGGCAGAGAAGACGCAAGCGGGGAAGAGAAGAGATGGAAGGTGCTCTGCAGTGCACTGATGCCATTCCCCCAGTCCCTCCTATTGCTTGTGAAAGCAAGGGAATAAGATGTACTTGTCTCCCCGCTTCTCCGATTCTCTACTCTCACATGAAGGTGTTGAGATCTAACCTTATAAGATGTGTAAAAGGGCAGGAAAGTTAATTTGTACTATCAATAAGAAACTTGTCCAGCCTCTGCAGACTGTTATAGAATCATTTAACAAGCTTTGTGAAAGTCTGTTTCAGCACAGTTTTCAAGTTGTTTCAATATTAAGAAACATCTTGCAAGTTGAAGACCTCACGTAGTGACAGCTACAGTCACATTTCAGTCTTTATCTAGAATGACCATCTCGCTGACTGTGACAGCAGTGTTGGGTAAAGAAAACAAGGAAGAATGAGACTAAAAGGAAGTTGTGTTTTACTGGTCTGGTCTTTCTTCAAGGCTTTACCAGAAGGGCAGGACACATCTATGGCTGAAAGATGTGAGGCTAGATTAAATCTCTCCATCCACTTACCTCTTTTTAGGAAAATGGCTAAGTTTCATTTTATTACTACCTTCGTAATACAAGGCAAAGCTCCTTGAAGTCATGCGCTAGGCAGTCAAGGCAGGATTCCTCTTTCCTAACTTTGAATGTCTTTAGACATTCCTTAGTTAGCTGTCTAAGTCTAAGCCAGTCTCTGGTAACTTCAGACAGAATGAAGCCAATAAATGACACTTGAGTGCAAGTGAGGTCAAACTGAGCATGTCTGAGATTAATTCCTCTCTGGAGATACTGATTTCTCTCCACTGACTAAGGATAGAAAATAGATGTCTAAAGTTAAGACAATTGTCTTTCAGACACCTGAGGTTAGGGGGAGCCGATTCCCAATCTCTGCATACATATATCTAAAATTGACTATATATACACTAGGGAGATCTGTGCCTAATTTCTCCTAATCATATAGGATAACATCACTGGAGAATGTAAAGGTCTTGATGATTTTCAGGAGCCAATCTTACCACATGTAAGATGCCTAACAGTAATAGCTAGTGACCCACAAACTCCAGTAAGTTCTTTCCAAAAATAACAACTTCCTTACAGTTCTAAAAACTGCCTCAGGCCCTAGCAGTGAAGAAGCATACAACATCTGCTATGCAGCTTATAGATAATTTATTAAGAGTACTTAGGGCAAAATGTCTGCTACATGCATTTACCCATCTTTCCAGTTTGCTTTCTCCTCCATGGAACAAAAGCACCTTCCTTTAAATGTAAAAATAGATGAAACAAATCTACTGCAATTCACCCATATGCTCAGTTTTTCTGTTGCTGAATAGAAATTGTGCAAAGAGTTATTAGTTCCAACAGAGGAAGTCCCAAATTTACATGCCTGGCTCTTTTACTCTCTCTTTTGTATGTGGCTTATTTACAACTTAGAAGACATATACCATGACTGACTCATTTAAGTGAAGAGTTTAATTCACCAGCAGTATTGACTAATAAAGTTCCAACTGCAATCCATGGTCTAAGCCTTGAAGTCCAGAAAACTGACCTTATCAGCTTCCCATTACTTCCAGTGGCATTCCCTTCACAGGGCTCTCTTGGGATTAGGCCCCCTTGTCTCTTTAGAGTAAGAGCAGTGAGTCCATGTGAAATTTAGTAAACAGAAATTAACTAAAGCTGGATTACAGAAGGTCATCAACCCCAAGAACCTATGGTGTAAGCTGCTTGTAAATCTTTTTCCCTGGTTTGAACTACAGTCTTAGCTCTTGGGTGTGACAAATTTGTTCCTTTAAGGAAAAATAAATCCTCAGCCTATGAAGTGAACTTCTATGTACATTAGACCTTAGAGTGCTTGACTCTACGAACAGGGAGGTACGCTCCTACACTGAGGCTCTCAGAGTCTCATAGAGATAATCAAGTGTGAAGTTATATTGTCCAGTCAAGCTTTACATCTTTGAGTTTCTTGAACATTTTTAGAAAAACTTTTGGCAAGGTAAGAACCTTTTAATAGCAGAAAAAGGAAGAACTCATATGTAGAGGTGATATGGAGAGAAATATAAGTACTAAGAAGGTAAATTTGGAAAAAATGGAACAGGAGAACTGGGAGAAAAAAAGAGAAGCATCAGAAGTGGTGATATGACAGTCTTAGGAGGGGATAAGTAGAAAGTATCTATCCTGAGATCCCACACAAAAAAAAAACAGAGGATGGTGTCTTAGGTGGTGTGGACAGAGCACAATCAGCAAAAACATATGCGCAAGATATTTTGTATCTAGTGTGTACTTCACATGTTAAAGTTGATTTCCTATGCCTATTTTGAGAGCTCATTTAACATTCTACTTTAAGTTGTTTGCCAGTATGCCTGAACTGGTCTTTTTTCCTTGACAAATTTTGTAAGCTAACAATGACATTTATTTCCTGGACAGGACAGCAAGGTCCTTGGGGCACTGACTGCCATTATAATTTTGTAAATCTCAACAAAGCTATCTAGTTAACTGCAGGAAATCTGAACAAATACTCCAAATGAGCTTTCAATTTTTCCCCAGAAATAACCAGCAGAGCAGTGGATATCATACAAAAATAAGTACTTAGATATTGAGATGACAAGCACCTGAGGATAGCAGCTTATAATTTTCCAAACCAGACAGAAGACTATTCCTGAAGAAGCATTCTAAAACAATGTTGCAAAATATCACTCTAACTTCCTTCCCTTTGCTTATTGTGAAAACCTGTTCCTCAGTCTTACCTCTTTATAACTATTTTTTATTTCTTCTTGCCGTGTATCAGTTGATGCTGATGACAGGCTTGAGACAGATGATCCTCTGCTGAAAGTTTCTGTTGAATGCTGAGGCGACTTAAGCGGTGACTTAAAGTTGGGGAAAAAAAATAAATCAAAAACCAAATAGAAAAAGCTACATACCAGATTAAGCCGGATAAACATAGGCAAAAGAAATTTTAGCAGCTTGCATTGGTTGTTACCTCAGAAGCACTCTGTCCTCTTTCAAATGTTAGATAGTTTAATTCCATCAATGACAAAATCTGCATAAAGATATTAATAAAGAGAACCAATGAAACTCCACTTAAAGAGAAATCTATTGACTGAAACAAATTAGCTGACAACCCAACATAGTAACAGATTATGACTGAGCAGATTAAAAGTACCCATTTACAAGTTCGTTACATACCACAGACTGTATTTGTACTATTAGATTTTAAATGTGACCCTTCTTCCCTAAAGTAAAGCATGCATTTTCACTGTAATAGTACCAGACTACAAAATCCCGTTAGCAGGTAAGCATCTGTACTACCGTGGAATTGCATCAGAAAAATCAGGCTAGAAGATAAAAGGAATACCTTGGAATTTAATGCACACTGTAGAGAAGTCTCTTTCATCCGGTTTTGAATTTCTGGGTTTGCCCCGTTTTGCAGAAGCACTTCTATGATCCCTTGATAGCCCCAGCGAGCAGCTATATGGAGAGGCGTATCTCCCTTGTCGTTACCAATGTCTAGCCTACAGGAATGCACATCATAGTAGACTAAAGCTTTGACGCACTGAAAAGAAAAGGAAAGCTATCAAAAACTTACAGTATTGTCTCTCAACACATGCAATCCTGAAAAGGTTTTTTTACACTGTGGCTCATACAATCCATTGCCTAAAGGGCAGGCTTTTATGGTTCAGTGTCATTAAATAACTCAACTAAATTTGCACAATACTACGTTTAATGTGAATGCATAATAACAATTGCTATGAACTACTGAATAAAGTCCTTATTTACAGTGTTAAATAGTTAGCTGCCAAATCTTTGTTATTTCCTTTTTAAAATATGTAAGTTTAGTGAAAATTCTCATCACAGTTTAATTCTATTCCATCAGAGTGTCCATTTAGTTTGTTATAAAACAATTACTTACATCCTCATGACCGTAAGTGCAGGCTAAATGAAGTGGAGTATTTCCATTATTGTCCTGAACATCAGCACTTGCCTTATAGTGCAATAAGAGAAGCTTAAAAGAAAAATAGAAGTAGACACTTAAGTAGCTAAAAAATTCATGTACAAACAATTATTACTCTGTGGATTCCTTTCAGTTTCTAGCATGATGAAGAACTTAATGAAAAACTAGCTAACTAGCTACATCTCCTGTGTGAGGCACTACCCTCTTGGCATTACAGTACTGGTTTTACCCCTCCCTAAGAAGCAAAGAAAAGCTGTTTCTTACATAGTTGTCATTGAAAAAGTCAATCATCTGCTGCAGCAAACACTGCAGTGTATAGACTACATGATAATTTACCCTATGTTTTAAAAGCCTATGTAAGTGAAGACAGATTAATTTCAACACTGCTAACTGAAGAGTCTCACATATATAAAATTCAAGTACACAATTACTTTAGTTATACAGAAGACATTTATTTCATTGCAGTGACTGTGAGGTTTTTCTGTCTTAAGAGCAGATGTCAACAGGCTCTCCATTTGTACTATGTATTAGAGATTTGTATTAATAAAACTGGTGAACTATCAGGCATGTGTAGCTGTCAATTTCTTGGTTATTACAAATGGCTGAAGATCTTGTATTATAGGAAAAAATAAAATATCATGCAAACTACAGTGATAAAAGATCCTCAATTCTGACTGCGCACGAAGTTCTGGTAAAAACTTCTCAGAAGACCTAAATGACAGTAACAGTAGAAGAGCTTATTAAGAGTCATATTTATTATTTAGGTTAAGTATTTTTTTATTTCTAACTAAGCCTTTTAGTGCTTACTGTAACATTTTGATATCCCTTCTGACAGGCAAGGTGAAGTGGAGTTGAACCGTGGTAATCTGTAGCATTGACAACGGCTCCTTTGGCTACCAGCAAATCCACTAATAATGTTTGCCCTTGAAAAATACATAGACATTAAAAGAAAGAAGAAAACTTCGAACAAGAACATTGCTACTTCTCAAATTCAAACATGCACTATAAACCAAAATACTCTGCATTTCTGTATACCGTATTTCTATATACTGCACATTCAGTTCCTTGGTATTTGGTTTTTTTTTTGTTGCAGATTACTGAAGGTCAAAGGTCCATAAAAGAACCTCCACCTAAAAGCAAGCTCTGCTTGCATCTTATGAGTAAGAAGAGAAAATAAAGCCATGTCACACAAAGCACTCTCCTACTGGGATTCAAGATGATAATAAATTATTAAGAAATAAACCTCACTAAGAAAATTAATACATCTTCTAATAAAACTAGGATCAATGGTGTAATGAACATAAGACAGGAAATGGTACAGATCTACCATGTGCAGCCAGCTGCAGGAGAGAGAAAAGATTCATTTCTCAATCTGCCAGTTCTTTAAAACAAGACTGGTTTCTGATGACAATTTCACTTTTTTCACAGCTGAAGAAAGAACTGCTCTGGTAACCACTACAGCAAAAGTAAACAGCCAGCAAACAAACAGTAACTTAGTCATAAGAAACCGAGCTTAAAAGAATATACAGTAACTTCAGCCTGTGCCAAGATACTGGTTTCCACAGCAAATAAGCAGAAAACGATTCAATGCAAAATTCACTCTTTCATGCAGAGTTGGAAAACATGCAAACAAACATAAGGAATATAGGGAGTAGAAAATACTGGTGAAGAAAACCAACCATACTCACCACAAATAGCAGCTATATGAAGTGGTGTATATCCCCGGTCATCCCGGGAAAATGGAGTGATAATGGAAGGATCATTCAGTTTCCTTTAAAACATAATGGTTTAAAAGCAGCTTGGTTACCTATGCAGCAGTGGTAAGGAGAAGAGAAATTGAAAAATTGCCAAGGCCGACAAAAAGCTGATTTGGGAACTTTTTATCCTTTCACAACAACAAATTATTCTATACAGAATTTTACATTTTGTTAAGAGATGTGGTTTTGTCCAAGAAGTGTAGGTTAGGCTCAAGAGACAAAACACTTCATGCCACGTCTACTAAAGGACATGCAGCCTCCATCCCAAACTGTCTGGTTCCAAGGCATTCAGTATTCTCCCAGTATTTCTTCTGCTTTTTCAAACCACATGGATGTACGCTCTCTACTATATCCTGAAGTGCTACCGACTTCTTCCATAACCAAAAGTAGCATACTTTCTAAAGTAAATCTCAGATGACGACTTTTACACAGCTTTTTGGGCATTTGTGGAGATGAGAGGTGCTTACCCAGAAACCAGCTTCTCACATTTGTCACAGTAACAGAGAGGATGACACATTTTCTGTACAGTGTCCTTATCACTGTCACCTTGACTTAGTAACCGCTCCACTTCCTCCTGATTACCTGAAGCAATATGCTACAAAAAGCCAAGAGAAGAAAAAGAAAAAGGAACCAATATAAACAGCCTCCTTGTAAGAAAAAAAAAAAAAAGACAGAGTAATTTACTGAAGCACAACACAAAAGGAAGCAATTCTAGAAGACGTATTCAAGCATTAGAAAGCAGAAATGAACAATATCACAGCACAAAACCCCCTAATGGGCATTCAGTATTAAAAAGAATCTGTTCTTGGCTTACTTCACTTTCTATAAAAAATTAAAACAATTCCTATTGTTCTCTTTACACTCAGTCACGAAATTGAGCTCCCTCTGTGCAGAAACATTTCTATAAAATTACTAAGTCTCTAGCCATAAGCTGTGAACACATATAATTAGAAGCTCTGCTTTGTGTCCTTGTAAAGGCAAAATTCTTTTAGAATGACAATATGAGATTAACATAATACGAAGTAGCTGTCAGGTGACCACATTTAAATTACTTCAGGAAACTTGTTCAACTTTGAGCACTAAAAGCTGTGAAACAACCAGACAGTAGTATCACATCGGTGTGTTAAATGGGCCAATCACTACCAACAATAGCAGCATTTCATCCCCGTGTGCCTCCATCTTTCGTATGACGTGCTCAGATCTGTAAGATTACATTAGCTTGGTAACATTTTGGCACAGAAATGCACCACATTCAAAACACACTTTTGTCATCCGCTAAAACGTGTTTCACAGTACTAATGTAATGAACACTGCATTACATTTCAGAAAGTCACAGAAGGGATAGAAACGTGCAATACGTAAGCATGCATTCTGCCATAAAAGTTATTAACCTTAAATAAGCAGTCTATTGGAGTAGCAGACATCTGGGACAACAAGTTCATCCTTTGTCTTAAAAGCAGCTTGTCACACAGTCTCTCAGATTCCTGAGAATAAAATAAATGGATTATCTATATGCTCATTTACAGGCAGAAGTAAAGTACCTTAACAGTGGAATTAACTTTTAAAACTACTAAACACTATATTCACTACTTACGAATTATCAGATGCATGTAAAAACTGAATTAGTTTCACATTTAGTATTCTGAGACTTAAAAGACTGCACACTTGCTGTTCAAGAAATAAGGAGATGTTCACCAGAATATTCCTTTACTTTAATTCTCCATGAACCAGCTGAGCATTAATAAAATTATGCTTGTACCATCTAAGAAAGAACACTGCAAAACTAGAAGAGACATTAAAAAGACAACAAGAACTACAAGAGGTGTGATGCAGCTTTCTTACAAGGAGAAATTAGGATTCTTCACTCTGGGAAAGAGTGACTGTGCTACAGTAGTCTACTAAAAAAAAAAAATCACAAAAAGGTCAAAGAAAACATGCAAAGAACAAACACCTGGTATTCCTGAAAATGTAAGAACTGGGGTACCCCATAAAATCATCACACATTAGATTTGGGGAGGGAGTGGGGAGAAGAGAGAGAAGAAAAATAAAATGTTCTTTTATTGTAGAACACATTGCTATAGGATGTTGCAAAAATCTGAAGTATAAATGGATTCAAAAAGGCATTAGACAAATTCATGTAAGATGTGCCTACTAGTAGCTATTACAAAAGATGACCCAGAGGCAACTCTGCCTCAAAGACTCTGCTACTTGCTGGAAAATACA
Source organism: Eurystomus gularis (assembly GCA_013400335.1). Taxonomy (NCBI): domain Eukaryota; kingdom Metazoa; phylum Chordata; class Aves; order Coraciiformes; family Coraciidae; genus Eurystomus; species Eurystomus gularis. The sequence continues at coordinate 225,715 of VZZY01006821.1, read as the reverse complement.
AGCTTGTACCATTGTAAAGCATTGCTCCACAGCAGACTCATTCATATAGTGTTCCCTACTGGTCACTTCCTGAAAACCGGCGGTTGAGCTCAGCAGACAACTCTCACATCGGTCAGCACTTCCCATTCTCCGGGAAATCTGAAGATATGCTTCAGGATGCACTAAAGAATATATGTGCTTCCAAAAGCCAGTTAAAATTCTCAAGTTCTGATTCTGAAATAGCAACATTGAACCTCACATAAAACAAAACAAGGTAAGGAAAACGCTCTAAGAAAGTAGATGGAAACACTTGCACATAGTTGATTCCGATCAACCACCACTTGTGGTTGGCAGTGAATATTGTTTTCTTGGATGTTGTTTTCAGATAACTACTGTCTCCCTAGAAATCGAAAGATTCCCAGCATCCATCAATCTGAAGACCACTGCATTTAAAGTAGACATGTGTATATCAGATAAACTTTGAAGGTTTAGCATCTGGGCTATAGCTTCTGCAATTAAATCTACAAAGGCCCAATATAAATGAGTAAAAAAAGTCAGACACTGCTCTTAAAATCAGTAAATCAGCATGAAGTTTAAGAATCTAGTGAGATGCAAATAAACACGATCACTTGAACACAAAAATAATCAATTTTCTAAATCTGATCACTCAAGTTTCAAAACCAACACAGATGCCTCTTAAAGCTTTCTAAAAAACCTCCATTGTATGTGATTAAAAACATGTTTGTGAGGTCTACAGATAAAAAGTTTGTATTTGTGCTTCACAGTAAGTTGTCTGTATTAAGATACACAAAGATTAAAGATATTCTCCAATCTTTTGGACCCTAAGTACTTTAGCTAAAGATACACAAGGATATCTTCAGAATTACAAGGTGCACAACGCTAACCTCCTTGGTTCAGAAAAAAACCATTAAAGCCTTACAATATTCTGAAATGGAATCAGAATTTCTAATATGAATGACCACAGACAGCTTTATACTTCCACTGTGGAAAATTTAAGTAACCACTAGCAAGACGTACTGTAGTTTTAGTGCTGTTTCTTCCAGTGTATTTGACAACTGAAGTGTTCCTCAAGTGGAATAATGATTTCAGAGTCAGTTGAGAAAGCAATCCTTATGTAGGGGTATTATCTCATTTATTATATAAATCACAAAAAAGTCCACCCCAGATGAAAGTACATATCTTTGACAAATGGCAGAAAAATCAGGTATTGGTTGATATATACAAGCAAGTCTGGACCTTCAAAGGGAAAACTCACCTATACCAACTTTACTTGCACTCCAGGAATTAAAAAAATTGCTTTGAGTGGGACTCTCTAGTTCATAAAATCTACATCCAAATGCTAACAATGTTTTTTATGTAACATTACTTCTATTCTATAGAACTGAGGTATTTGTACCTATGAGTGTGTACCTGTACAATGGCTTATCCCAGGTGACTTGCACAGATTACACATGATGACTTGGGGAAGTTATCTTCACTCCACCTTGCCTCCAAACACTTTATTAGCCTCGGTTTGTGTTCAAGCTTTCCCTTTCCAGCTTGTCCCACCTGCATTTCCTCCATGCCAACTTCATTGCCACCTACTGCTCATTCCATACAAGAGCAAAAACGCTGCCCCTTCCCTAGCAGCTGTCTCTAACTTCCAACTTTATACCTTACTTCAACCCTCTGAACTAGAGGGTCTTGCTACACATTTGCTATGCACAGGAACATAACTAAGGTCCAGTAACTATTAACTGGAATTCTAATTAAATAAGGCTGACAGCTCCCAGAAAATAAAGTAGAATGTTTCGTGCTATCAGTTATACGCTCCTTTCCTCCCCCCAGTCAAAATGTGCAAGCCTCGCATGACCTTGGGTGAAGGGATGTTGTAGGTGTCTCCTAAGTGCAATTTTCTTACTGACATGAGGGTGATACGTCCATTACCCCACAGGGTACAACATTAGTTCCCTGCTGAGGTTTCTTTATACAGTTAGCTTCATTAGGGGTTGGACAACAGCATTACTCAGCTGCCAGAAGCTCCATCTGAAGCCAGCTATAAAATGAAATGTAGCCACATGAGTGGCTCTAATGAAGCCCCAGGGCACAGCAATGTTCCTGCTCACTTAAATCCCACAACACCTTCCAGCACCATCTGGAAAAGAAAACCATGGGGCATCAACATGACAGCTGCTGCTGCTTTAAACAGAAAGTTGACCTCCTTTACCAGAGAATAAAGGAAATATCAACCAATGAGTTCGTGAAGGGAGAGCAATGCTGTCAGAATCCTACCATGTTCCTCTACTCCTCACCACCTTTTCTTCAATTCCTGTAACCTTCCTCTTCATTGTGCACCACCTTCTCCTTTACCCTACAGTAGACAAGTGTGGTCTAGCTCTTTCCTTCCTAGCTGTGCTAGAGGGCAGGTGGTCACCCACTTCCTTGTCTTCAAGATTCTGCTGTTTTCCATCTCATCTCAGGATGCTGCCTTCGAGCCACGTTAACTCCTACGAAAGGGGGTATAGAAGACAGGAATTCTTGTTGCACTCTCATGGTATACACTGAAGCGAGAAAGTTAGAGGCTAGCACTCTAGGCCTGGAGCTGATCCAGCTGAGATACTCTACTTCAGTTCCATTTCTTTATCCAGACCATGAGCAGTGCTATTTGTATATACTGATTGTCAATGATAGCCAGGTGACTGCAGGAAGCAAAACTGTTTGGCAGTTTTTCCTTTTAAACTAACACTTTTTTATTTTTTTTTTTAACCATTCAATACAGCATTACAAGCAAAAAATACCACCAGTCTCTTTACACAAAAAGAACAAGTGCCCTTTTTTTTTTGCAGTGTACAAAACAAATCTATGCATGACAGGTTCATGGAAAGATCCCAGGAAATGAACAAAATCAAAAATAACAAAAGGCTAAAATGTTACTTTAAGTGCTTCTTCTTTAAGACTGTGCCCCAAGTTGTCCCATCCCAAGCCCTGCACACTGAGCCATTATTCTGGCCCCTGCAATTAGATTCCAGTGCTTTGCAGTTGGGCAGACTGAGACACGTTGAATTCACTCTGGTTCCAAGTTCACTCCTTTTGATTCCACATCAGATCAGGAAAACCTAATTTTGCAACAGTAGAAAGTTTTACAGGAGCAGTACAACGGGACTTCTTTACTAAATAAGCTACAAAGTTCTTAAATCCCAGAAGTTTCTAAAGTCACACCAGTATCATCCTTGACTGGCCTGCAGGGATTTGACCTGATTGACAGAAGGTCTAGTTGCCCCGCAGGAAATAACTCATGCATCCACAAACTGCCCCTGCTAGGTTACAGATCCCAAGAGCCAAATTTGACCTTCAAATACCACCTTGTCATAGTCCTGTGCTATTTAACTCTAACTTCATGTGACATAGTAATCTGCACTGCAAACACTGCATTTTTAGGTTATATGGATTTACTGAATAATTCTAAATTACACTAATCTCCATTTTGCTAGCATAGCTAGTCTTTTTTAAATTATTAGAATGTTTAGACTATGCCTACTCAGGTACTGCATTGCTTTCACAATCATGATAGAGCACAAAGGAGATATTAAAAACTTACTGAAAAGTCAGCTGTTGAGAACAGCACTGTCGTTTTTCCTCTAATCAAGGAGTATACAACAAACAACAAGTATTGCTACAGGATTAGGACATCATTGTAATTATTTAAATAATTTTAGCAGTTGCTTCAAACTCCTTTAAGTGCAAAAAGGAGCTCTTATGTTAGCTGTTCGTATCCTCTGACTGGATTTACTCCCACAGTGGCACACAGTCCTATAAGCTTATCAAATACACATTTGACAGACTATAAGAGCAGCTTACTGTTGATCTGTCAGAGAGGTTGCCTTGTCGGATGTATTCTATTGCAGCCTCAATTGAGGTTAGACAGTATCCCAATTCATCCTTCGCTGAACTGCAAAGCCTGAAGTTCTTTATGTAACTCAGATTGGCCATCCTGAAATAAAAAGTTAGAGCCATGAATCACTAAAAATGACACTAGCATGACAAATCTTAATACTGCAACCCGTCTCAAGACAATAGAGGCAGACAACAGGCGTTGGATTAAGAAAAAACTTCTAGTTAGGCTAGCAATACTATGGCTGTTCTGAGCTTTGTAGATGGACCAGAGCTCTACTGAACTATCCAATGAAATTGGATAGGAGGAATATGAAAGACAGGATAAGAAAAGCAGCAGATTTTTTTAACACTTTCAAACAAATGTTTCGAGCACCATAAGCACTGGTGTAAACTGATAGCTACAAATTAAAGGAAAAACACTAGTCTCAGATGGGATACACCAACAATAATCACTTCAGGTACAGGTGGAAGGTTCAGATATTTTTACTGACAGTGAGGAAACACAATGGCATAGGCTAGCAGGAAGCAATTAAGTATTCAAATCTAGCTTCTCTATACAAAATGTATCAAACGTCTAGAAGCTGCATAAAGGTTTCACAGCTCCACATAGAAGAGGAAGGACCAGTCTGTGGAATCTGTATTGATCTGCAGATTTTGTATAGAGAGCCTCTCCCATTGCAATTTTTTTTCTAGGGTTGGAATCAAAAAGCAAAGACATAACATTTGAATTCCTGATAGGTCCTTAATTCAGTCACACTCAATACATCTTTGCTGTTTGTCCTACTAAAAATAGTTTTCTGCATTACATCAGCCCTTCTTTTCTTTCAGTAAGTTATTACTAATTTTTCAGAAACATTGCCCATACAGAAGTATTACATATATGATATGATGAGCTCTGAATAGCCAAAATAGTTACATACCAGTTTGGGATTTCTGTTTTCACAAGTAAATACAGCAAAACAGAGAGAAGATCATCTGCACACATGGTTTCCATGTTAACTAAAAAGAGAATTTACATCTGATGTTAGTCATGCCATGATTCAAATCAACAGCAATATTTACAAATGGAATTCTGCCTCTGAAGACTAAGGGCCAGCTCTACTAGCAGAGAGTGCATCGAGTAACCAAGGCAGCCCTTCAAATGTTCTCAGTCTCCCTCTAAAATCTGCTCCAGGAGCCAAAAACTACAGCTTGTACCGTACAACATTTGACTAGCATCCCCTCCTTCCTATACAGAAAAGAGCCAGAGCACTAGATCAAGGTTTCTGAAATTCTTGAGGGCAAAAAACTACCCTCAATGTTGATATACTTTTCCATAACCCAGGAGTCTTCCTGGAGAAAGGAAGAGCTTAAGTAGGGAAAGCATAAGTTCACTGTACTACCCCATTTGCTCAGTGGAAGTATCTTCTCTCTCCAAGCTAGATAAAATAAATACCAGCTAAAGAGGTCCATGCTTTCCTGTCACAGATTATTTCTGTATTCCCCAGCAGCACTTCAAACGTAGCATAGGTTTGTCCCACACCAACACTGCATTTTACAAAAGATGCATCTCAAGAGTAATTTCAGGATTATCAAGGAACATGGACAAAGACGAGCTAGCAGTGATCCTCCTTCAATTCTTCTGCATGAGAAGACATCCTAGCACATGCAAGCTTCTCACATTCTAGTTGCAATATATAATATAACCAAGTACCTCACCTCACCCCATGGGAAACAACGCTGATGTGTCTATCTCGCCTGCATTTTGCTTTGTTTAGAGACCAGCAAGGCAGACTCCAGTCTGCATTTAATCCACAAGTGCAATCCGAGAAGCTATTTATATACCGAAGTGATTTGTGTGTACTGGAAAAAAGTTTAAAATTAAGTTACTAGTTCACTAATTACTGACCTCTTTGGCTAGGAGACTGCATAATAATTTGTACCACTTTTCGTAGACAAAGTAGCTTCTGTTGAGGGGAAGTGCATTTGTTCAACTGACCCAGTTCTCGCTTTGCACGTGGTATATTAAAACTACAAATTGATTGGAAAGAAATGGTTAGCATACAGAGCTCCTGTGCAGGATGTCCAAACCCCAAGTTTTAACTTTTTCAGAGCAGAAATGAAGAATGGTATTAAAATAATTCCATCTCTACTCCAAGTACACTTGCATTTCTGTACCCTGGAGATGGAGAAGGAAGTGTAAGAATAGAAAAACAAAGCAGGTGGCAATCAATGCAAAGATTGCCCTAAACTGACTTTTGCAAAGTTTTACTTTTCCACTTCAGAGAAACCAAGTATAAGAAAAACTTGCTGTTGTCTGAAGGAAGACACTTTTTGGCTGGCCTGAGAGCTGCTTAAGACAAGATCTCAATGACTCCTCAAAGAGTCAACATCTCTCACCTGAACTCAGGCTTCACTCCCATGTCTTTTTGCTGCAGGTCTTGAAGGCTCCTCGTGATTTTGTTAAAAGCTGCATCCTAATCAGCAGAAATGCAACAGGTTTTTTAAAATGCATTGGGTTAGTGTAACTGATCTTGAGCAATCAAACAAGTTTACCTCAGTTGCCTCAATAGTCCCCACATATTTAAAGACTAGATCATAAATAGCATGGTGGATATACATCTGCAGGGGAAAAAAAAAAGTACTTTAGACATGAAAGGAAGATTAAAAAATAGCTTGCTAATTATTTTACTTCATTTCAGATGCTTACTTCAACTGCTTGTTTAATCAGATTCATTTGCTCTTCTTGCTTTGCAAGCATCTTCTAGAAAAGAAAAGCCATACAAACACCAAGATAAAAAGTCAGATAATTTATTGCTTAAGCAATACTATATATACTACATATTTAGTGGAGTGTTTACCAAGTGTGAATCTCTCAGAAGATGCTGGAGACATTTGGTATAAAGTGCATTGACAGAATCCTGGGGGCAGGAGAAAAGAAAAAAAGGCAATCAAATTCAGGTTAATCTGACTTGAAGCAAAAAACATAAATAAGCAAAGAACAGAAGTCTTCTCTTCCTTAGAAGTGTGCAGTACGGTAAGATTTGTAGCTGGCATAATTGCCTTTCTCCCTTCCCACCTCCCTCAACTCTAGACTACTCAGACTCAGTAAGACACAAGATACAATTCACTTCATGACTTTGGATATTTAGTGAATATAAGAAGCAAGATACTGACTATGTAGTGGCGGAGGCTTTTCCTTTCATGTTCTTTAAATGTTCTATAGAAAGATCCTATGTATTTATCAAATCTCTCACAGTGCCTTCCCAAGAATCCTCTCACATCTTCAATATTTTTAAGAGAATAGGAGTTTGATGAAGCTGTAGATTCACCTGAAATGAAAGCCAAGAATTAACACATAGGTTTAATGTGTGTATGCATAATACTTTGTCCCTACATATGCAGCCAACTTGCACACAATGAAACATTAATTCAGCTTACTATATCTTTAATTGAAGATATCACTTTTAATTAAAAGAGTTTAATGCATCACATTTAGAGTAGGCTCTTCCTTTTAGGTCAAGTATTTATTTGGAACAGCTAAAACTGATTTCACATGCTTTTTTGTACCCTGGGATAATTTATTGCCACATTCACATAATCTGAGTGCAAGTCAAGCCTGACGAGTAGAAAAGCACATTACAGTATTGACCAAATGCCCATGCAGGAAGTTTGTGTGCTGTGAGCAAGCTGTAAAAATCTCATCTTGGAATTTTACATAACCTATTCTTTATTTAGATGCACTTTCTCTGAATTGGTAGCTTCATGTAACCGTTAATCCAAATGCGCTTTCCTTCTGAATAAGACAACTGGATCCCTCACTTAAAATTCATATTGCTTTTCCAAAAGGTTTTTTTCTAGGCAAGTCTTTCACTTGCAAAGGCAGCCAACTAATAACAGGCTTAGATCTCATTCATTTCAAATTACTGTTGAAATTACAGATTACCTCACTTCTGAAAGACTGCTATACAACTACATTAAGTAACGGCCAAAAAAGGAACACCATAAGAATAATTTTTTAGATTAGTATTTATAGAATTTCAGCCTATATGTATGCCAGCTATTTTTTTAATAACAACTTTCATACTTCCCTCAGTATTATTTTCCCACTACCCTAGTATTTCCTGACTTGGTTATAATTTCTTTCCAATGGGTATTCTTATGTATTTAGGAAGACTAATTGTTTTTAGTTCAGAACAAGCATGTTTTAAGAAGATTTTGTTCCTTTTAATTAGCAAACAGATTGCTACACAAATTCACAAGGAAATCCTGTTACATTCACAGCTTTAACAGCAGCCTTGGAAACAGCGTTTCAGCCTTACCAAGAGCACTTTCAGTACTAGGACACAACTTAACACACAACTTCATGAGACAGACCACCAGAAGAGCTGCTACATACCTCTGCAGTACAACCACTGATGAAGTGACAGTGAATTAATTGACCTCTCCAGCTTTTTGAGCATCCACCTTGCATCTCAAGTCACTTAAGACTAAGCCCCTCTAAGCAGTCAGTGCTAAACTGAGCATTGCTAAAAAAACACATTGGATCAAGTACTCCACAGGCGATTTTTAGAGCTGAGACTGGGGCTTAGACCCTACAGAATTAAGTTTGCCTGGCAGCAACTTAATATTTCTTTCCAGCAGCATACCAACATCTGCCCCAGCAGGCTAATAAATGCCAACAGCTTTCAACCAAGCCAACACTTTTCAGGATGAAGGGAATGTATTAAGCATATCAAACATACTGATTTACTCACTATGCAAACAAGACCACCAAGTTAACACTTCGATACGTACTTGAGCTTTCTGTTTTTTCCAGTGGATGAGCTATGCACAATATACTAAAGCTTTCTTCTTTTTCATTGTAAAATGTTTCCTCAAAAAGAACAGGCACTGAGAGATGATAATTAAAACCAGTTCCTAAAACAATGAGGTTTCCTTGTATGAAGATCTCCTGAAACAAAACAAAAACCAGATCAAGTGTAAAACTCCACCAGAAGAAAGTTACTCTTTGCCTTCTGCATTGCATAGTTATGTTTCCAGGGAAAGAAGAGAATCTTGTAAGACAAGAAAGCCCCAGATTCAAGAGATCTCATTCTTGTGCAGTGTAGACACTGAAACAGACTCTTTCAGTCTGCAATGGCTAGCTAAACCTTGCTTATTCCTACTTTCTTTACAGGTCTGCTGCTAGGAGGTTTCAGACCATCTCCAAGGTCCAAGTGACTATTTGCAGATTTTAAAGCACTTTTAGCAGAAGGGAAATTAAGGAACAACTTAGAATTGGGGCTCAAGCCCAGCTTCAGAAAAACACACATCTTGTCTACATTTGTCACACTCAGCTTTCTTTCTACAAGCAGCTTCAGTGGGACATCTGCGGAAGGAAGATCTAGATGACAGCCTGCAAACAGGTGCAAGATCTCAGAGCATGCTGCAAAATTACAAGTGAAAAAAATGTGATCCTGTGCAGCATTAGCATTGGTTACCATGGCTTGCTCCTACATGAATCAGTTTCTACTTAATGTATCAGGCCTCAGATACAACCCTATACCATTAAAATTGTCTTAAGCCTTGGTGAACTTGCACCTGCATACAATATAGTCAGGCTGCTATTTATTTGCCTGAAAGCCAGAGAGACTCTTCTTAACTAAGTGATAAAGGCCCTTCTGCCACACAGCAAAATTCCTAGGAGCCACAAAACACAGATAAATTGGCAAAGTTGCTTCACCAAACCAGTAAGTTGAAATCAGAGGCAGCTTCACCATCCGAGCAGGACAATCATTCTTGTGTACGTACCAAAATACAGCTTTTGCTGGAAAGCAGTTTATCCCTGAACTTTGGCTTAGACGGACAACGTGCTACTTTTGCCAGTTAGCTCTAACTCTTAGCTACCTCTCCTGTAACCATCATTTCAAACTATCAGTCATCAACTGCAGTGAATCATTTACTAGCACTCCCAAGCTACATTCAGATAACAAAATAGAAATACCTTTCCATTTAGGGTCTGAAAATTTTCTTCTAGCGGCTTCAGAACATAGGATTCAAACTGGCAGGTAGAAAGACTGTTGCCTGAAAGGCTTCCTTTGCATGGAACTAACACCTAAAAAAGTTAGATCATGCTTTAGAAAGAAATGCCTTTTATCATCAGATAAACACCAGTAACTTTTGCCTTTTAGAGGCAAGCAACTGAAACAATTACTACCAAATGTAAAGCAACTACAGACGCTTTTGTTTAAAGAAAAAGCCATTGATAGACACAGTCCAGCAATTCATCTAAAAGTTTTATTTAGCCACTTACCTAAAAAATTATGTACATGAAGCAAGCCATACTAATAGAAGGAGACAAAATCTCAAGTTTCTTAGCATCAGTCACCTGAACGACTTAAAATTAGGCAGCTAATAAAAGTAGTATATCAAACTACAACTAAATCCCTTAAGAAAAGAAAAAAATCTAAGATAACAAACATCCTGGGTCTACTGCACACCAATAGATCTAAATCCTTAATTAAAAAGCAAGACAATATGATGACATGCTGAGAAGAAACATATCTCATTGTCAAGGAAGAGAAACATGAAGCAAGTGTTTTTTTCAGTACTCAGCTTTCAGAAGTGACATTAGAACACAGACAACTGGTAAACAGATCTTAGCATTGCAGCTGATCACATCATCTTAAGTAATACACAACTGAAAGAACTGCCAATTTCAGGCTTAATTTTAAAATCAGGTAACAACGAACCTCCAAATTTAATGAAGTCTCCACGCAATTTTGGATGAGGACTAACTGCAGAATACCAAGATCAGAAGTCTTAAAGACTGGAGTTTATTCCAGCTCAGTTTAATGGATTCATTTTGCTATGCAAAATGCTGTCAGAAATGCACGACTGTCCATCAGGGATTTCAAAAGGTCCCATTTTAGGTTACCAGCAACTGGGAGAATATGTGACTCTAGTTCACAGCAAAGAAAATAAGCTTCCTGTAAAGTTTAGAAACAACACCAACTTTGACCTTTTACTACTATACTGTCCTGGGTTCAGCTAGGACAGGTTTAATTTTCACAGAAAGTTAGGAGGGGCCACAGCCAGGACAGACAATGGGATATTCAGTTCCATACTGACGGCAGACCCATGGGAGCCGTGGCAGGACCAGGACAAGTGCTGCCCAGAGCAGTGAGCATCGTGCTGTATATCACTCATATATTATTATTACTGTTCTTTGTGGTGTTCTATTAAACTGTTCTTATCTCAGCCCCTGGGGTTTTACCTTCTTCTCATGGGTGAGCATCTGCGTGGTGCTCAGTTGCCAGCTGGGGTTAAACCACAACACCTGCTGTGCATCAAGAGGTCTGTACTGGTAAATAACAAGTAACTTCAAGTTGCTCTGCTTCACTTACAAGTTTTGTAGACTTGCACTTAGCTTTACACATGTCATAGTAGGCATATGATTTAGATTCATATAGCTAGTATTTAATAAGCACTTATTTAAATCTACTTAATACTTACAATACCATGGAGTTCTGCAACTTTGCTGCATAGATCAGGACGCCGCTTCTGAATGGCCAGATAAAAGGGATTTTTCAAGATATCTTCATCATACATAGCCATATGGACTTCAGATATTCCAAGGAGATTTTCTAAAATACATAGAGAGAATGGTTAATATGTCATACATGCTGTTAAAACATAATATTTGGGAAGACCTAAGTGACAGCTTGATTTCCCTTTTCTAAAAGGGAAAAAAAAGCAGTTTTAGGTCTTTATGTAAGCAGTCAATGGCATGCTTAACTAATAAGATAACTATAATCACTCAGAAGTTATTAATAAAGATTATTTCCCATGAATACACATCTCCAATTATACAGTTATCCTCATAACATCTCCTTAAGCCTTCTGAGTGTTGGAGTCTTACAATGCATATGTTTGGACAATACTTTGAAAAGGAGGAAAGAAGTTAATATCTATATTATTACCACTTTGGTATACAAGCTAACTTGCACTGCTCAGATCTAAAACAAGCTAAGAGACAGGAATTAACAGCTTGTTTACAGAAGACTGTACTGCATCGCAGGACATGGATGCTTTTGCAGTATATGCTCATGTAACTCTTAAGACTCACGTGTGTAAGTATTACTGACTGATACACATCAATGAGACACCCAGGTAGTGTAATAGGAACCCTTGTAAGGCAATCCGCAACTTTCCAGGGAAAGTTACAAGAAAGAGGTTCACCAAGGAGATATGAATACCCATGTCATAATTAAAAAGTCACAGTGAAATGCATTATTTGTGGTCACATCCACTCAAGGAAAAAGTCGCAATGATCTAAGGTCAGGCTGATGCATAACATTTGGCAAAACATCGAGCAAAAAAAGCAACTGGGGATAGAAAACCCAACCGGCAGGCACTGGAGAAGCTATCACTACGTGTCATAGGAAAAAGATGATTTTTAGAGGCACTAGATGCTCAACTGCTCACTTCCTCAATTCTAATTCTCTATTAAAGAAACTGTAACACATCCTAGACAACAGCAGGAAAAACCCTAATAGGTCCCTTCTGGAATAACTTCAGAATTATTTTATTCAGAAGAACTGAAATTAACAGGCTTATAAAGTGCTTTTTTAACTAGTCTACTCTATGCCTTTTCCCCCATCCAGCTTCTCTTAGGAATCAACAGAAGTTGCATGATTTCCTCGTGCAATTTCAGCTACATGTCCTAGGAAAGGGTGAAAACAGCAGCAGAACTTTTATTTGAGCAAGCCACAGTCAGTACTCCTTACTGACATTTACTTACATTTTCTTAAATGTAGACATAGCTATAAGCTACCTTATTTACTCAATGTGAGCTTCTTATGCTTGTTCTGTAGCACTTGTAGTATCTTACTACCTAATGCTGTACTGATACTAAAAAATACCTTTCTCTTTGGATCATGGAAGCAGCATAAAACCATTGTATGGCAGTTTAATAGAGTAGAAAAACACACCAAACTCCAACCAATTTTTAGATAGCATGTGAGTTTCAGCTATCCTGTTAAGTGATCTACACTGTTAACTGACCTGTGGTCTGGTCCCTCCTCATGCTCCCTTAAAGAGCAAAAGACAAACATGATTCAGCTAAAGCTGCAAGCAATTTCCACTCTGAAGTTATTACCAGTTACTTACAGCCTGGACAACTTCAGCCTGAACCACTGAAGTTTAGCAGTGGCAGATAACTGCCTCAAGCAGAGTCTTCCTGAGAAGTTCCAGATAAAATGGTTTATTTGCTTTCAAAACATACAATAAAACTAAGAGATTCTCTAAAGAACAGTAATTCAGATGACCCAAAATAGTGGTCCTTGGAGCACAGATGTGAAGTTTGTTAACAAACGGGAATAAGTGTTTGGTCATTGACACCTTCAAAAGTCTAGCCAAGTTCCATGATTACGAGACTTCAAACCCAGAAAGAGTACAGCTTTGCAAAACAGCTGTCCTACCACAGCACCTAGGTAAACAGCGTGAACACCAGTAATTCCACAGCTGATGACTGCTCTAAGTATTTCTTGGCAGGCAGCCACAATCCCAGTTCAAGCTGTGGACTTCCTCAGCCAGTGGTAGGGGAAAAGTCAACACAAGCCTCGTGGCAGGTCTGCTGCAGGAACATAGATATCTCACCCCTGATCTGTAGATTATCAGGGCTGAGACAGACCTTAATAAGCAGAACCAGTTAGCCACAAAAGAAAACCTGCCTAGGCCACAATTCCAAGTAAGATCTTAAATGACTGCAGCTTACAATCCAAACAATTTAGTGTCAATTAATCAGTGACAATTTATTATATACAAGTCAAGCACCAAGCAGGCCTGTATGTACACACGTGCAGCCTGCAAAATCGTCTGCCACTGCAAGACTTATTTTGGAGTCCTACATCCTTTTCTGGGAACTGTGCCTCTGAAGAGACAAACTGCCTGGAAGAAGATCTGAAATGAGAAAGGCAAGCAAGCCCTGGAAGCAGGATCCAAAAAATGACACACAGTGATGTTGTTTATGCTGAAAAACCCATATGAAACAGATAAGAATCTTTCTCCATATTGATCAAGCTCTCAATTAAGGGCATTTTTTCCACATCTGTAAAAGAAACAGGCCTTAGCCCAAGAAAACTGACTCAGATTACAGATCAGGAACACCTTTCAAAGGGGAAGATAAATACATTCTACACTGCATAGCAAAGCTATCAAGTCTCTCGCATTGTAAATCTTTAAGAACCTGTTAGACAAACCCCTACTAGAGGTGATAATGGACAGAGTGAAGCTAGGAGGCTAGACTACATGGTCTCTCAAAGCACTTTCCAAATCAGGCATTTATTAATGTAGTTGGCCGACTGAGGCACCTTCATCTGCCTTTATTTGGTGAATTCATGTTCAGTATCTGGTCAAGCAGCAGATGACACTGCTAGGACTCTCCCCAAGACAGTGACAGAGAAGGTATCAGCATATCATGTGACTGTGTCAGCGGAAAAGAGCACATTGACACAAGGCAAACAAGCATGAGACTGCAGAGAAGTCACAGTGCACAAGTGTTTCCAATTGCTGTACCTATATTGTCACTCTTTCAGCTTAACAAATCTTTTAAGTCCACAGAGTTCTTCCCATTATAAGAAGGGGAAGAGAAGAACACGTTCCACAAATCCTACTGTATCTCACCATAAAAAAAGAAACAACTGATAAGCTTTGCCTAGAACAGTATTAAAAACAACATTTAATTCCCTAGCAAAACAGGTGGAAGAGATTCATGGGAAGAGGGAAGCTCCCACAGAAAACCTGAGCTTATGAAGCTTGCTGCCTATATGATTGATGTAGCTCTTAAGTCACTGCCTACCTCTGAAAAAACACACAAGCAATTAGAATACTTTAAGAATCATTTCAGTTAACAGATCATCACAGGCATAGCTTGAAATTATAAGCTTCAGTTCCTGGTTCGTGAGTTACCACAGGTAACTAGTTTTAAAACACTTAGATTCTTTTACTACAGAACTACTGACAGGGTTGAGCGACTCTTGAGAGCTCCAGCAAGAAGTGAAAAGAAACTGCATTCAAACACTGAATTCTGGCACTTTAGCTACTGTCATGCAACTAGGATGCCATCAACACACTGTACCCCAATAAGGAAGCTAAAACTTTCATTTCACATGGGTACTGTCGTACACCTTGAGCAGAAGCAGACTGGGAATTCTGAACTGCTCACCATATGCACGTTCCTACACAGCAGGAAACCACCACCACCCAAATTAGCACTGTTTTGAGAATCACAACTCTGAATTTCCTTCCCTTTTCTCTCTTTTACCCCTGCATCTGCTCAGTGCTACATTAGTGGACAGCTATCACATCTGATAAAAACGTGGGTGTGAAAACAAAAGGGTAGAATACTTATTAACTGAAATAGTAAAGTTACTACACTTGCTTGGGCCTCCTTCAACTATGCACAGAATTCTTTGGAGACACAGAAGCATGATACTTAAATTGTAGATTGTTTATACAATTACAGAAAAACAAAGGACTTTATACTAAACTTAAGTAGATCAAGCCTACAGAACCAAGAGAGTATATTCAAGCTTCCACAAGTTTTGTCTCAGGCATTTTTGAGATTAAGTCGATGTCTTTCCATCCCAAAAGTTAAATGTGTTTGAAGATACTGGCTAATGCATTGCTGTAATTCTAGGAACACATTAGAATACTCCATTGAGAGTCTGTTGGCAGAACACAACACCCAACTTCGATCTAATTTAGCTTGGGGAGGAGGGTTGGCACCAGGGCGGATACAGACTTACGCTTCCAGTTGCACCTTGGACAGCTTTAGATTTGCTAGCAATTAAAGCAGGAAGCACACAAAGCCTTATATACATTACCAGAACTGTTTAATGCTTAACAGAAAACCCACTAAAAATTGCCACAAGCCATATTCACTATGAAGTTTATTAAACTCTATAATGCTGAGCTGTAAAGCTATACACAAGTACTAATGTAAAAGGTTTAAATGGAATCACTTAAGTGTATGGCTTCATGCCTGTAAACACAAAAATAGCTCAAACTGCTGGAAGGACAGAAGCTAGCTCAGAGTATTTAATAAGCATTGCTACTGTTTTAAAAAAAAAACAATCAGAACCTTAAAACAGCCAAATCCCTTCTCAACTAAGAGCAGATTGATAATTCAAATGATACAACTAATGGTACACAGGATAGCTGAAGTGAAAGATATACTACAGAATTTAAGCACATTAATTTTCTTCAAAACACTAGAAATGAAGTCTTACGAACTTTGGTACTGAAAACAATGAGTAGGATCTAACTATGACAGTTTATTTTGTCATCGATGCTGCCTTCCTTTAGAGATGGTCAAGTGAGGTACCTTTTAGAGACCTATCAAGTTTCAGTCCCTTTCAAGAAGCATTTTGAAATTTAGACAAACAGCCATTAAAGTAGATGTTATCGTATTTGCATTGTTACTTGGCAGCAACATCACATTCACAGTCAAGTTATACAACTGTTCATGCAATTCTTAGGCACATCATCTTCTGAATGTCCTGCTATATCACTATTAAGGACCTCAAAAAACCATGCTACAGAGAAAATGCCTTTCATAGCAGAATTAGGGATTCTGTATACAGACACTTCATCCTCAATGCTGAACAGTGTAAGATTGTGTTTTCAACAAGACATTTCAATAATACTTCAGCAGATCAAAGACAGTAAAACAGCTACGGAAGCTGACAAAAGTTTAGTTTAGTTCAGTAACCTGAAATCTCTCCAAGAGCAAGGTAGGATATTACACTGGGATGCTACCATCAAGGACCTCAGTGCCTACTCCCCAGAAGTCCAGCTACAAAGAAGCAGAAGAGCATGTTCTCCAAAATCTTAGTTGTTACTGTTGTAGAGTCTGCAAGCTAAGGCTTGGTCAACCAGTAACTCAAATACCACTTGCTGAAATGCTCAAAATAACAAGAAAATCAGAACAAGTGGTAACTTATTACTCAACTAAAAGATGTTTACCTCAGTAGCAGAGACATTTCTGATAAACTTTGAATGTATTTATCACACTAGCAAACTGCAGAGCTCTGCAGAAAAGAAAAATAACAGGAATCAATTGTTCCCTAGTTACATTAAATTTCTTTTATAGAAGTGCCTTTTATTTTTTAACAGCATCGCTCTTTAGTAAGAGCAGCCAAAGCTACACATAACTTAAAGCACCTTACAAGTAAACAGGAATTTAAGAGTGAAATTTAATTAGTCCAAGTCCAAATAAAAATCTAGTTACCACTTCAGCCACTGTTTTACTTGCACTGTTACTCCTCATTTACCCCACTTCTGGGCAGAGGTTAGAATCTGGACTTGAGCCTTCAGATCAGCATTCACCTCAAAATAGCAAAGCTCCCTTCTCTGTTTCTGACCACACAAGAAACCCGACTCCCTCCACTAACAGATGAACACTGAGCATTTTATAAAAAAACGGCTGAGATGTTCCCGTGCACCCTGCTCACCATAAGGGAGCAGAGGCACAAACAATCTATTCCTGGCCCTTAGGATCTAATCCTAGACTCAGCTTCAGCTTATACTGATTTCTGTGAAACTGAAGTGTATCAGAGTAACACCTCTGAATTACCAGATTATAAAGTGGTGAATTCTCATCAGTCAGCTCAACGCTTCCTAGCAACTAGGGAAAAACTAAGCTTTATGATCCCAGAACATCAGCTGGACAGCAACAGAACAGGGCCTGGAAAGGAGGAGTCAGCAGCACACCAGGAGGATGCTAATTTCTCTCAGACTCTTCCCTTCAGGCACACATTTCTTCCAGTGAAGGGTTAAGAGCTGGTACAGAATCTTATGATTCTGGTTTTGCCTCCGCTCAACATCTCCTAAGCCCTTTTTAGGCCTAACAACTCTGGCTCTTCTACCACTGCTCCCATCCTTCTCAGGCCTTCCCCAGAGCACTTGCCAGCAAGAGGGGCAGACCGTGCAGATCAGTTTATCAGCTCCTCGTGCAGCTTTTCATTATGAACCCCACCTCAAAGACTAAAACTTAGCTCATTCTTTAAAAGTAGTAAGAAGGTTCATCCCTTTATTTTAAGTTTATTTGCACCATAGTTTGGTGTGAACATATTCTTACATGTCTCAGACTTAAGGACAAAGAACATACTGGCTTAACTCTCCACAGTCACCTCTTTCTTTCCACCAGAGAAAGTATGTTTTAAGATGAGCAGATCATCCCTCAACAGGCAAGCTTCCCACCTTTATCCCGTCACTTCTGTTATTTTTCAGATAATTTTGCTTATTAGTCAAGTACCAGGAACAAGCTGCACTTTCCTCTTCACAGAAGAGAGACTAGATTCCCAGTTCTTGCCGGTTTGGAAGTCCAGAGTAGCTGCACAGAATTTTCATTCTTTGCCTTACCACTATTAAAGCTGCATTACTTTTCAGATGGGGAGCCCTGAGCTATTCACAAAAAAGCCCTGGAACAGAGTGCAGAGAATGCTGGTCAGTGAACCACACGAACAATTATAAGGAACATTTAGAGTAAAAAAACATCAACAGAAAGTACAAATTTCCCATAACAGCTTCTCAAAGAAATCAGGTGCCTCCAAATATTAGTGATCTGTATTTAAGGCCACCTCCTCAGGCTTGCAGAGGTGTCAGTGCTGGTACTTCTTTGGAAGGGAGAAGAAAAACTGAGTTGAAACACAAGGATAAACAATGTCTTACTTACACTAATTATCTTGATTTTTTAGTTACTGAGACAATACAGTGGAGTAACCCCCCAGCTTGTGTACTGAAGATGCAATGAGCCTGAACACTGTACTGCTAAGATGTGGGTCACAGAAGATAACACTACTTCTTGACTACAGAATTACAGACCACCACTGTCCCCAGAAGACCACATAAGGCTGGTATCAACTCCAAGACTAGTGGCAAGTCTGTAAACAAACCAAGTATGCAGGGTCAGACCCAGAATAGGCCACCCACAGAAAAACAAGAGAACTGAAGCCAGCAACCCTGTATTCCATTTACCTTAGTTCAGATTGTGCTTAGACCAAACAATGGACAGGAATTTAATCTATTCTCTATACACCTCAATAGGAACACCAACTCCTTGCAAGCCAGCACTAAGTCTTACCACACTGTTACAAGTAACTTAAATATTAGACCACTACTGGACTATCTAGTTATGAAAAACACTGTAAAATTAACACTAGTTCCTTCCTTTAGGGAGCAGAGCAGAGGAGGGCTGGAACATAATTCAGCAGGTAAATTCTTCTAACTCCAAAGGCAAGTCCACCAGGCAAGTCTTACCAACCAATTAAAGAAAACAGACTTAGTTTTGCCTAAAATTCTAGTTAAAAGTCTGTTAAAAGAAGGATATAACATTTAACAAGTAGTCATGTTCAAGCAGCATCACAGAATACTTTGCAAACATTTTTAAGGCTACAGGAATAGGAAGATTATGAACATTAACATCTACCACAAGAAAGCCTTTCCACAGAGCCAGAAAATACATTTCTCCTCCTACTTACTATTCTGCTTCCTAATTCACTTCTAAGAATTTTAACACTCCACCCTAATAGTTTTCCCAGGTCAGCATCTTGTTTTAAAGTGGTATGGAGATTTGGATGTTCAGAACATCATGCCTGACAAACAGCAACTGAATTTTAAGTTTCTACAACCTACCCGAACAGGGTAACTGCATGCAGGTGAATTTAATTTAGAACTAATCTAAATAACAGCCTCTCTCTTCCCACATGACACACCTAAAGATGTATTTAGGCATTATCTGACACAGATTATAACTGCTGCCACCTTTGGGTTTAAGCTGTTTCAGGAACATGTGACTATCTCCCCCCCTCCCCTTCTCGGCTACTTTCAGAGAAGCACTTTCAAGATTCTGACATGCCAAAACGAACAGCAGCTTCAGTGAGATGTGGCAGATTTCAAACACAGCTACCACACACACACAAATATGCATAGTTTAGTCAGCAATAAGCTTAACACCAGTCATACAGGACTCCAGATACAAACCCAGTGCTAATCCTCTTTCCACCTGACAATGATTAAGCAATTATAAGCCTTCAGCTATAATCAGGTCAAAATTTTCCTGTGTTTATTCCTACAAGGCAACAGGCCACACTGATTCACTGCTTCTAGGCTACCAACACACAAACTGGTAGAGAGCTACTCCGTAGTAACCTGGCAATCTACAGAAGTTAAGAGATAGTTTCTTCCACAGGTGGCAACCTGCAGCAGAAGCTATATATGGCTTCAAATAACGGCCAAAATTGAGGCAGAACAACAAAAAACAGCAGAGTCCAAGCTACCGAGATCCAGGAGGATGACAGGCTAGACAAGAGTCTTCAGGCTAGGCTCAGCACCAGAAAGTTAGTCTGCCTGGACTCTGCTCCTCCTAGCAAATTACCTTGCTGACAGCACATGCTGCACTACAGAGAAGGCATGAGAGGGGAAAGGGTCTTGCTGCCCCTTCTCACGGGAGGCTGTCCTCATACCTTGTTCCAGTTACTACAGCATCAGAAAATCACTCCATCACGAGCAAACGCTGAGGCATATGTAGTAGCAACAAGCAAGCTCTCCACACATCTGCTTTGGCAAAGACACGTCGTGTGCTAGAGACAACATAACTCGGTTTACTATGTAGCACCCAACACCACCGATTCTGCTCTCCTACAAGGTTCAGATGTACATATAAACACGGCCTAGCGTCCATCGCTAATCGCGATATTGCACTTCAGCACACTCACAAGGGCCGTCTGTGCAACACCACCGCAACTGGCGAGGAGCTGCCGTGTCCCCTGCACCTTCTGATCAGTAACTGCTCGACTTGAGCTAGCCGCGGACACTCTGGCTCCCACACCAGTGCTTCCCAAACACCGGCCTTCTCAAACGCCCCGTGCAGAAGGCGAGGGCAACCGGAGCACTTGCCGCGGCACTGTCGGCCGCCTGCGCGGACGGGGCTCGGGGAACTTCTCCACGGCATGACCGCTGCTCCGCCGCACGGCGCGGGAG
>VZZY01006821.1:193575-203912 GCA_013400335.1 Eurystomus gularis | reverse complement strand
CGGCAGCAGGACAAGACCGGCGGGGACGCAGCCCCGCGCCGCCGCCACCATGGGGAAGGAGGAGTGCAAAGCGCTGCTGGACGCGCTCAACAAGGTGACCGCCTGCTACCGGCACATGGTGCTGACCATCGGCGGCACCTCGGACTCCCAGAACCTGCGGGAGGAGCTCAAGAAGACCCGGCAGAAAGCCCAGGAGCTCGCGGTGGCCAACAGGAACAAGCTCACCGCGGTCCTGAAGGACAAAACCGTGAGTAAGGAGGATAAAGCCGAGTTCGAGAGGCTATGGGTTATTTTCTCCACGTGCCTAGAGATCCTGGAGATCGACATGAGGAGAGCCCTGGAGCTGGGCCACGAGTTCCCACTAAACGTCCCCAAAAAGCACCTGATCCAGACTGGCATGAGTGGGGGAACCTCTGGCGTGGCTGCCAGGGCGATGAGCGTCCAGAACATGAAATACGAGGCTGAGCACAATATAGACGTGGTGGATTTGAAAGACCTTGAGAACGAAATCAACCAGGTAGGAGAGATGATGTATGAGATGGAAATGAAGGTCAATGTCCCTCAGTGGACAGTAGAGGCAAAGCAAGACCCAGGGGCTGAACTGAAATCCACCATCAGCGTGGGCGCTTCTTCTATTGGCATGATCTCTGTGGAGGAAAATAAATCCTTCTGCGATATCAGCAAGGTTCTAGCTGGGATTATTTTCTCCGCTGTGCTCATTATCGCTATTGTCCTGGCAGTGTGCGTGGTAAAACTCTCTTAGGGTGGTGCAGGCCCTGGCAAGAGCCATGCCCCTCCAGTCTGTCTTTGGAGTGTTTCACGCCTCACCTTTCATTTCAAAACGGGTCACTCGGATGAGCTGAGAATTTAAACCTAGCAGTTGAAAAAACAAAGCAAAACTTTTGCCTCTGGATATCCTAACATGCACGATTTGTTTCTTCTTGCTTTTCGAAGGAAAGGGATGCAAATCAGCCTGCAGAACGGGATGTCTTCATCTGCTGGACTTGTAACAGTTAACTATGAAGTATCAGGGTATTATCACTACTGGCTATAACAGGGATTTGTCTGCTATTAATAGCTCACTATTCTCAAACGCCTGCAATTTTTGTTCTTGAACAGGCTCTGCTGTTTGCTGCTGGTCACTGTTTACAGTGTTTGAGAGTAACACAAATGTGGAAGCTAACACAGGTGTTCTGTCCGACAAAGTGAATAGAATACAAGGGTTTTTCATCAAATACTGTTTCAGCGCAGGAAAAGGGGAAGGATGAAAACCCCAATAAAAGAATGTAAACTTTAGCAAAGTTAATTGGGGGGCTGGGGGGGTGGAGAGTAGGGAGAAGGGAGAGAACAGAACCAGCAATGTTTGATACCAAATACTGTTTGTTGATTTAGGCTGGCTTGTACAGACCCCAGTTGCCTGGGTTGGCACAACATCCGCAAATGACTAATCACTTTCCAAATCCAGAGAGAAAAAATGGGGAGTTGCATATTCAGAAGAATCCTAGCGAGCCTGGTGGTTCTCAGCCATATTTACCACGATTTTGTCTTCCCCGTGGAATGGCTGATTCTTGCCACTGGCTCAAATTATTCTTTCTGTAAAAGCAAACACTTCACAATTACCTATGAAAATAGGAGCAATGAATCTACCCGCAGCAGAAGCAATTTTTGAGAACAGATTTTGGCAAACAAAAATTATGTCAAGCTAAAGCAGACCTTTCTAATAATCCAAAGAGATCCCCTCTCATGCTGACAGGCAAGGATTGATGCCTGAATATGTACAGTCACATTTCTGCAAGCTCCGGAATTCCACGGAAATCCAGACAAAGCTAAAAATTAGTCTCAGTTTCATCTCTCACTCACGTCTGGTTAATCATTCTATGGTTCTATGATAGAATTCTATGATTTGGGAAACAGGAAGCACGTAGGATTGGTCTAATTTGACACACTGCAATTTTGGGAGGTAAACGCGAGAGCAGCATAAAACTTTCCAGTGCTTCCCTATAAAATTGCGAATGTTTAAATGTAAAACTGGGGAGACAGACGCCAACTTTGCAAAGAAGCCCTCTAATGTTTTGTAAAAGGACCTGTGTATTATGGTATTTATTATGTAACTTACGGAAATGTCTTCTGTTACTGTGAACACACATGATCCATTCTGAAATGCTTGGTACATAATGTATAGTGCCATAGGTGTACGAGACACTCCATGGGCAAATACAAAGACCCTCTAATATTAGGGTTTTAATAAGTTATTATTCTTATGCATTGATTATTATGGACACATTATCAAAAGTAACAATCGGACATGTTTTGTGAAGTTACTAGAAAATAGCCTTCATGCTTGTTAAATAAAATTATATTGACAACACTCATAAACAGCTAGTATTTTTGGGTTAAGAACGAAACATGCTCTGAATAACTGCAGCAAACAGTTTGTTCTTTAAAATTTCACAGAACTGGATTTGGGGAGAAAAAGCGTATGACACATTTGAATCTGGTCACTTGTAGGCGAGGAAAAAAAGTAACATAGGTGAGGAAAAACAGTAAGTGGAAGCCTGAATTAAAGGCTATAGGCTATCCTTACACCTTACACTGAAGGATAATATGAGTTCTGCACACTGATCCAGTCTAGCTTCATTCTCATGGGAATTCACAGTTTTGTAAGATGACTCCACATTCCTTTCTATTGTATTTTACTCATTCCATAGGATGTGTTTTATACGTAGCTAACAGAGAGTTCACAGAGATCCCCGGCATCATTCTAACAAAGTCAAGCCTGTATTTATCAGTGCTACTGATTCAGTCTGTCTAGACAAGGTGTAATTGCTGTGTGTTGATTTCAATGAGAAGATCTCCTTCACAATCACTGGAAAATACTGCAAAAGCTGACGGAGAATGTACATATTTGGATTGCCACCACTAGTCACTATGAATTTGTGGGTTCTTTTCACTCTTTTGCACTCTCTTTTTACTTAGTTCACAGGAAGGTAGATAAGAAGTTGGACTCTCTTCTCTGCTGCTTGAAAACTCCATGTTCCTTTTGAAATCAAATCTTTTATCCACATTCTGAAAACACAAGTAATGCAAGTCCAGGTTCTGGTGAATAAGTAAATAGTAACACCTACAGCATTCATTATCTTTTATCTTGGTATCCTGAAGTGGGGATACTGTTTATCCATGGTTAGTTGTGTAGAAGAATTTCTAATAGGTAATCTCATCTTCAAAAGCAAGCCTCAGTGAGCTGGATGATTGTAAATTTTCAGTCCATTGCATTTTTTGGAATTCGGATTGTGGATACAGGACTCAAAGAATTCATATAAGTAGCCTACAATTATACAAGTCTTGCTTCATTATGAGTATGCACACAATTAGTATTTAAAGGATTGGACCATGGAAAAATAATGTATTTTCAAATCTTAAGACAAAACTGCCTGCAGATTTATTCATCATTTGTTTGTTCCTAAAAATCAATATCATCTTATATTTAGGCTATCTGAAATTAAAAGATTAAATCGAATTCTAAAAGCGGATTGGCACCACCTAAATGGATAATGTTCCTGCCATTAATCTCCTACACTTGATACAAGTGTATGCTCAATGTGACAGAGTTCAGGCACAACAGTGCACCAAATCAAAACAAGATGAGACCACCACTGCCCCCAAGTACCGAAGCTTCTTTTGAATTAAGAAATAAAGATATATCATAGATTTGCACTGTTCATTTTTTCCCCACCAGAATGCAACTGGAAGAGAATGGAAATGCTGTTTTTTGTAAGTGAAAAAGGGGAAGTCACAATGAAAATACAAATACTCTGATGCTGATCAGTGAAAGTTACTGTGTTTTCTGTACAGAAAAAATGGTCATTGCTTAATTTCCATGATGTTCTACTTCAGTCCTTTTGTCTTTATTCACAGGATACACACATTAAATTTGCTGTATACTAAAATCTTATTCCTGACTTGAATTATACTGGGTTTGCCTGTGCATGGGTGGTATTTTCTACACTTTGAATAATTCAAAACTTGTCACTGTCACTAGTTATTTAACTTAAAATAAAGTACATTCTTG
Organism: Eurystomus gularis; assembly: GCA_013400335.1. Classification (NCBI taxonomy): domain Eukaryota; kingdom Metazoa; phylum Chordata; class Aves; order Coraciiformes; family Coraciidae; genus Eurystomus; species Eurystomus gularis. The sequence continues at coordinate 199,843 of VZZY01006821.1, read as the reverse complement.
TAACTTACTGATTGGCTCGCAGCAGTAATTCAAACAAAAACTGGAATATCAATACAGCTTGTCAGTAAGCTCTTCTAAACAACAAGTTCCTATTTAAACCACAGAAATAAAAGTAACATGCTAAGCCCTCTCATTACAGCTTTATTTACATAAATGCATCCTTCTTGAACTCCTGAAGTTGAATATAGTGATATGTCTTAACTTGCACTGCAAAGGAATCATCAGTCTGAAGTCAAGAAACCTCTGCCTTTGGAAACAGCTACAGTAACGTTTAGATTCACAGGGATGACGTTGCCTTCAGCACTGCTTGTTGAGTCAAGAACAGAACCATCGGCCTGGGCAACTGAAAGCTAGAGAACATACTAGATTAGACTAACATATTAGGTCCTCGCTGTGTTAGGATCCAAACTCGGCCTCCCTTCAGCCAGCAAAACTTGGATTTACTTTAGCAAAAGATATACTCAACCTAAGGAGCGTGAAATTTGGTCTTGTGGTATTGCTAGCAACAACGATCAACAGTTGTATCAAACTACCAGAACTGAGTCTGTTAAATGCAGCAATCTATAATTTTACCCCAGCACTTCCAGCATATCACCATAAAAACTCCCTACACTGTTTTTTTTTTTACTAACAAAAATGAACAGAGAACCACAATTAAAGTGATTCTCCTTATGTTGCAAACAACGTTGGATCAAACTTCAGCATTATGAATATAAAATAAAATTTGTTTCAAAATCCACGTAAATATGAAAGTATTTTTTTTACATAAATGCAATTATTTAAAAACAGACTAAACGGCTGATGTCATTATCTTTTGGATTAAGTGCTTATTGTTTGTACTCTGAAAGGACTGGTTCTGGGCTTTCTTTTCCTTCTCTTAAAAGACTTGTGTTGTTTATGTACATTTTCCAGAAATACCTTATATTTAAGTGCGAATGGAACTCCTGGTCAACATATTTACCCTTCACAGATTTTCATTATGTAAAAAGTCATTCAGTAAGACCAGTGGATTACAGATCTCTAAGTGCTTTCTCTCAATACGATTATGTAAGTCTTTTAATGCAGGAAGAGATCTGGACAAAATAGTAGTCTACACGTGAGCAGCATTTGCTGTGTTAAGCATACAGTAAAAGTGGGGTTAAAAAAGAACGTCTTTCATATAAAATTATCTGCATGTGTTGAGGGAAGGACAAGAAAAGGAAGGAGATGGATGTATGTAGCAAATATATCTTCATCTTATGTTAGCAAAGTATGCTTTTTGTGAAATACGATACAATAGCATCACAACGTTGAACTATAGCTGCTCGGTAAGAAGGCAGTATCTTATACCCGGTAGGACAAAGTATAAGATATCCCTGAGTGGAACTGACTACCTGTTCGCTGATTAATTCAATACAGAGTAAGACTAAAATATTTGTATTTGCTACATGTTGATACCAATTTTACAAAAGAACCCTTTTCTCTCTCAGTTGGACACCACAAGGGGCTTTCTGTTGGAAGCAGGTGGCCCCTGAAGGCTGGATTCTGTCATCCATCCTGACAGCTTGCTGCTGCGGTACCGTGATGCAGTTGGAAACGTAGCTTAATCAGCTACCCCAGATTAAACCTGTGGAAAGGTGAGAAGTCACATGGCATTGAACAAGCTCTTCTGCATCTTCTCATACAGCCAAGCACAAGCATTTCATGCTGGAAGCAATGCAACTAGAAGCCATGTAGACAAGTATAAATAAAATTTCAGCATCTCTGAGCATGTCACCCACAGAGTCTAGTTAGGAAAAGCAATTATGTTTATTGCTCAGTTCTAGTAAATTTGTCAGAATATCTATCTAACTGTGGTTTTCCGATGTGTCAGAATGACTCCACAGGGTCAAGTGGGATTGTTTTGTTTGATCTGTATTGTTTTCTTTTATTTCCACTGTATTGCATGACATTATTTATCATATACTTACTAATAACATCAAATTAAACAATGTAATAAATCCTCTAAAAGCTAGTTCTAGTTCAAGTGCACAGAGACAGAAGTCACAATCACAGTGTCAATGCTGGTCTGTTATTTTTGGTCAGTTTCCCACTAGGCATGACAATCATCACTGAAGTCTGAGATCAGTCAGGTCTGCCTCTTGCACACAAATGTGCCAAGAACAAACAAACAAACTCATTGATGTGTTACAGCATTAAGGAATTACATTATCTAAAACAATACTTCATGGAGGTTTTGTAAGAATAGTAAATGTCAGGTCATAAAGCCATGTATAATTGTATTGAGAAAAAAGAAATATTTAAAAATTCAAATGCAATTCCTTTGTATGATCCTGAAAAAATATATATCTATATAAATAGCACAAACGTTGGGGGAGAAACAAGCGAGAAAGAAGACTAAAGAAAATATTTAACTATTTATACCATATAAAATGACTAAGGAGTACCTGACACACCAAACATGATACTCTCTTAGCAACTTAATCTAATATGCTAATTGCATGTGTAACTCTATATATAAATACACACCTGAGTTCTGGGTCCGGGGGCACTGAATCATTACTCATATAAGCCATCACTACTCAGTTTACTGAGAAATTACGCGTGTGAATTCATGTAATTAAAAGCTGCAGAATTAGAACTGCAATTTCAGTTTGCATAAGACATGTAATCCATTATGCGTCTGTTGGAAGTAGAACATTTCCAGTTGTTAATATTATCTGTAACCTAGTTTTCTGATCTGCTTTGATTTGCTGGAATATTGTTTTGTGTGAAGGTAGCTACACCGCTATTATTATCAGTCAATCTGTATAATGGTAATTCTAAACCTGCATTTCCTAGATTTGACATTTATTTACGTTTTGGACACAATATTTATGAAACTATACAGTGAATAATCTATTTACTTTTTATGTCACTTGCTAAGTCTGCTTATTCATTGATTATTACATGAGCTAAACAACCTAAAAGCTTTAGAATGTCATTTTGACATAAGCCAATTTAAGAAGCAGTAGACATGCTTGGTGAAATCTCTTAAATTTTTGATACCTGAGGTTGTTTGATACGGTAGACACTACATCTGCATGGGGACAAAGCTTTTACCAGATGCATATCAATTCAACCAAAAACTGACTTAGGATAATCATCTCCAGCTCACAGAATAGCATGTAAGCCATGGCAGACCTTGTTTTTCACCTGAAATTAATTATTACAGTGATGTGATCTGCACTGATCTGAATGTGTAAAATAACTTAAGCAATAATGCGACAAAAAGGAACGAAGTCATTCCATTGCTAAGTATTCTAATCACACAAAAAAAACCCCAGAAAGCTAACTTAACCATCATTTCTAGGTATCTAGTGACCTAAATCTTTTTTTCTTTTAACAAACTGATGTTTTCTTTTTCTCATAAGCAGTAACTGGAGAGAAAAACATTGACGTAACCTCCATACTGCTGAAACATGATCCCACAAAGAATTATCATCAGTGCAATAATCTTACGGTGTTTTATTTGACTTAACTTTTGCATCATTTCAGAAGCATTTATTTTTCAATCCAGTACAACTCGTTTTTGCAAACAACTTGAAATGTGGAAGTATTTGGTGTCCATTAGGTTAACAATTGTACGCTGGCGATGAAGAAATTAAACACGCTTCATAGATAACCTTACACCTAGTCTATCTTTAAGACATTTTCTATATTCGAGCTGTCTCCATCAAGTTAGCTGTAGCTTTGAGAAAAGATACATGCACACTCAGCACCTAGCTTCTGCCTTTCTTAGTGGGAAACCGGGAGGAGGTAAAACATCTTTGCACCCTTGATCTTTACTCACAGAATTTCTCAGTGCCAGAAACATGCAGTTTCTGAGTGTTCATCCTTAGAACCTCCTGCCACCTCCAGTCCTGATAACTGGGTCAATTAAAGACTCATATGCTCCTCAAATTTTGCATGAGATGCCTTCAGCTTCATCATGAACAGCTATTGAACCACTCTTTGTAAGACAACGCAGAAAGGAGGTTTAAAAAATGCCATCAGTAGGGTGAATATGTGGATCCTTGGGTAAGGAAGGTCATCCTTCTCAGGGAAAAGAAGTGCCTTACATACCCCAGGACCATGTGGAAAAAAGCAGCAACTGGAGTAGACAATAATGTTTGCCTGAACTTGCACTTGCACTTGGCTGTCTTTGGTCCCCAAGGACTGCTTCAGGTACTGAGAACACTCATGAACAATATGATAACCGCACAACTATTTCTCTACCTGTGGTCCTGGTATCCTGTGTGTTTGAGGTTACACACAGCAGCAAACACGCCAGCTACACATTCAATTTCCATTCCCCATGCAAGAATGCCTATGAAATCAGATCTGCTAAGTTTGATGCCAGTGGATACCAGTAAAACCAGGGGAACTGCTTTCCAGGATACTCCTGCTTTACATACTAGCACTTGTGAGACTGAGCTAGGTAAAAAAAAAAAAAAACAAATATGGAAACATTAATTTTAGAAATTTCAGTCAACAATGTAATCTGCAGTATTCTCTATTACCAGATTTTCCTAAAGATGTTCTGCAATAATGTTCCAGGCATATCAGACATTGCATAGTAAGACAGTTTTGAATAGGTGCTGGCATTACAACTGATTTCAAAATGATGCTGCTCATCATTGGTACACGAGTACTTTCCACTTAAAATACCTTTATGCTGAAATCATCTGACATAATGGACCCTAAATCGCTCATTGGACCTTAAATCTTGAGAAACCTCAGTAATTTATTACTGTTTCACCAGTAAAGCAGCTTTTAGGCAAAGCACATTCCTAACAAGATGTATACTTAACACAGTAAAATAGCTATATTAAGAGTGCAAAAGGCAAACAAATACAAAGTGAACATCATGATTTCAGGTTCAAAATGCCTCTACTAGGAAACAGGCACATTAATGGACCTTGTGCTTCCGCTGGCTAAGATGGTGATCACTGATGAGCAATAATGATTAAATTAGTATGGAACAGGAGGCTAGAGTTACAAAATGTCCTGGTTTTGCTTGTATAAAATGTAAGAAGGAAAGAAGGAGGAGAGCAGACTTGTATGTTGTGTGGCTGCACGGCAGCTGCTGTTCTGCCCATTTCAGCGTAAGCAGCTGGCTGGCTGCCCCATCCTCTGCTGACTGCGGCCCAGCGTCAGGATGAACTTATGGCCCCACTGTGTCTGTATAGGCCCTGACTGAATTTTTGGTTTTGTCAACTGACATATTCCGGCAACCTGTTGGTTTAATTGCCTCTAACCATCACTTCAGCTACAATGAGACATGTCTCACAGGCATTAAGTACATGCTCAGATAAAAAATAAAACTGAGAAGCTGTCAGAGGCATGTGGGTATTTGCCAAACAGAACCAAGCAAGAGAAGGATTATGAATAGGAGGATTCTCCACATTACATGCAAATAACATGCTTACAAAATTTCTCAGCCTGTGTCAATCAGCTTTTTTCTGCTTAAACTCAACAAATTAAAAAAAAAGTTATTAAATTGAGGAATCAAAATAAAATGTTAAATTAACAAAATAAAATAACATGTTTCCTAAAATGGAAAGTCTGTCAAAGGACTTTTTCGTGGTTTTGTTATCTTGCCTGAATATATCAATTTTTTTCAGGTAACAAGGTACTTAAAGTCCTCAAAACAGAAGAGCTCCGTAATAAAAATTAATTAAAACTCTACATACTGCTCCCCTTTGAAGTCTACTAGAACAAATTGAAACAACTTGGAGCATGTCGTGTTTAATTAAAGACCTAAAAAGATTTTTGTTATCAACGTGCCTTGATGTGGAATTGAGATAAGGAGATTTCTCTGAGGCCAGCCGGCGGGTCAGCTGCAGTATTACGATTACAAATCTGAGTCCTTGGTTCCTGACCCTGTGCTGATTCCTGGGGCTGTAACTACACTCCCTTCAGCAGTATCCAGTCAGACTTCGGGGTCCAAGGTAGCTTTTCAACATTTACATCTTGTCACGCTGCAAATACACTCAGCGAAACCTCAGGAAGTGCAAACTACTCCAAGCCACCGTTTTTCATGTAAACGGAAAGCCACCGCCTCGTTTCTCCCAGCCGTTCGCCCTGCGCCTGAAAACCCGCTCTACTGCCTTAAGCTTTTGACCTTTGAGGACGCTACTTACCGGCTTAAGGCCGACCGGCACTGAGGCACCACCGGCCGTTTCTGGCCGGCCTCCATCCCACCGCTCCCCCGCCGGAGGTGCTGGAGCTCCCCGCCCCGCCACCCACGGCTGCAGTGGCTCCTCCG
>VZZY01006821.1:157677-193061 GCA_013400335.1 Eurystomus gularis | reverse complement strand
TCGCAGGACGACCGAGAGGTGACGGCCTTCCTGGTAAGGGCGCCGGCGGGCTCCGGCCGGGCGAGCGCGGCGGTGGCAACGGGCACCCCACGCAGCCCCCCGCTTCTCCGCCCCGGCCTCTGGCCTCTCCCCGTACAGATTCGGTAGTGGAGCAAGGGCCGGGTAACGCTCCCTAAGATGCGAGGAAAGGGAAGGGAGCGTTCGCCTCTCCCCGCTCACTGCCCCTCCCGCCCATCGCGCAGCTCTCGCCGCCGGCAGAGGAGGGTGTTTTGAAAGTCCTTTTACACGAAGTTTTATGGCACGACGCGCGTGTGTCACGTCAGATCATTTTCACCTTGAATTTCTGTATCTTTCAAAGGCGGCTGACAAGAAATCCCTTTTTATACATTCCTTCGTGCAGTATCAATGGGCACTGCCCTTACACCCCTGACGTTCAGGAAGCTTGGAGAGATCCATCTACAGAGTGCTGCAGGAGCTGCTAGTCATTTCTGTCTTGTAGTTACCTGGAGTATTTGAAGTAACATGCAAACTTGTTGAAATAGTGTATTCTTAAAACCATTTTTTAAACTTTTTTTAATTCCAGGGGGTAAAAAGAGCAAAAAACTTCACGGAGCTATGACTTAAAGGCAGCTCAGGGTCAGGTACATTAGGGTCTTTTTAAGTTTTTCTACAATTCCGAAAAGTTTGAAAGCAAGTTAGTAGTAGATGGGAAACCAGACAGTTCTGTCAAAGTTTACCTACCAATTTTGGTATTACTGTTTTGGTTTTGTGGTTTGTTTTTTTTTTTTAAGATCTTGCTACAGAAATTTAAAAGTACCTGAGATCTTATCTTCCACAGAGTGCGTATTTGTTATAATTTTGTTAATAACAGCATAAATCCACCACAAATGCTTACGCATACATTTGTATTACCAAATTCACCCTGTGAGATAAAGATTACCAGTAGTTTAAGCATGCAGAACACCACAATGTTTAAGCACGAATAGTTGGGTGTTCATGCTCTGAAAACAACACGTACAGAAAAAGATGTTTAGAGGTACTTTTAATTCCTGAAGCATCAGTAGCAACATCTGGTAACTGAGTTTAAGGTTTTCTGTTGGTCTCAGTAGACTTCTAGTCAGGCCTGTAAAAAAAGTCTCAAGTTTTCAAACTTGGCATGAGTATGTGTAAAAGAAAAACCTACTTTTATAGGAAAAAGGGCAGGTTTTATACATGGCTTATGTTTTTCCATTTTAAATTTCCTTGTTACTTTGGTATAGTTTATACAGTTTTTACTGTGTTCATAAAACCTGGACTGTTGCAAGCTCTTTTGCTGTAAAGACTTTCTTGCTCATGGCTTTTAAAGTTAGTGATACTTTCCATCTGCTGATGAAACTATTATTTTAAGGCTTGTTTTCACCTTACAGTGGTCATCACCTCCTGAAGCCATTGAACGCTTTAAATCTGAAGAAATACGGTTTGCCCCACCTCAGCTCTATGAATTGTGTAGGCTGTGCAACTTCTCTTCACTCCGTGAGTTAGACAAGTTCAGCTCTGATCGAGCTCTAGAGGGATGTGAACGCTGGATGCCTGTGATGTTAAATGCTTCAGATGGCTACATTCAGCTATTGCCAGGTCAGAAAACAGATGAAGGTTCTTTTAAGTATGTAAAAACTTGGGAATTGCTACGTACTCAATTCACAAGACAAACTGTCTGTAACTGTAAGGAAACTACTAAGACATGTTACTGCATGCTTTTCCTACTGTTTGGCTTCCTTCTTTGGTACAGTTAGTAACAGCTACTGTCAGAGACAAGCTACTGAATCAGACTGTATAGTTAGTTCTGTACTTATAATCTCATTGTCTGATATGGTTGCCATTAATATGTTTATTTATGAAGACATTCTTACATTTCATCTTTTTTTTACTCGGAAGGATCAGTGCAAATTCTCACTTACTTCAGTTAACCGTTTGTAAGTGCATGTGGATCGAGCACAGCCGCAGTATCGGCCCACAGCTGCACTGGTACAGCAGTGATCTAAAAACATACGCTAATTTATTTTATTCCTGCCCAGCCTCCTATTTAAATCTCTCTCATTTCATAATAATGTATATTTTTGCCTTTTCTTTAAGAAAAGCTGCATGTACTATTTATTTTCCACTTTAGTTTGCTTTCTCCTTTTTTGGTCATAATTGATCTCTAGAATTTCTTATTTGTAGTATATTAGCACTCTTGCAATACACTGTTTTCTTCAACAAAACAGAACAAAGTAACGATTTCTATTCTTAGTCCTACTGTAACCTATCTGTATACACTCGGAAAAGTATTTGTTTTTTTCTCCACCTATTCTATCAACTCGTATCTGGCAGGGTTACAGCATGTTAGTATCATGAGGAACACCAGAACATTCAGCTCAGCACTTCTGAACACGCACCGCGCTGTCACTGACAGATACGTCCGAATTTTATGGCTGTATGTTTAAATCTGAAGATGGTTAGAGGCAATTTACTTTTGTATTGTGGAATACATTCCCACTGAGTTTTATGTCCTGATAAATATTAAGAAATTCCTAGTGTCACTCAATCAAAAGGCTGAAAAATAAGGTAGGCAATGTGTAACTAAAACTTTTTTTGTGCGTCCCCCCCAGGAGATGAGTTATATCCAGAAGATCCAGATTATACAGGAGAGAAGAAAATAAGCATGTCAACAGATAAGAAGATCGAAGATCTCATGAGTGAGGGTAGTGTGTTTCACAGGATAGTAATAACAAACATCAACAATATTGCTGTCTATGTCAATATTGAAGCAAAATATAAACACATGAATCCAGTGATGATAAACTCTGATTTTTCAGATTACAATAGCAAATTGTAGTAGCTGATTAAAAGTTAGAGTATTTTTAATTACATACAGATTCACTGTGGTTTTTGGTCCTTCCTAACTGTTGCCAAATAGTCAAGAAAACATTCCTTTGTCCTGGCAAAGCATTTTTTGTGTGTGTGGTTCAAGATTTATGTATACCTAATTATCTGAGTCTTTGTAATAGCACAATAGTTACAATGTTTAGAGACTACTGACAATTCAACATAACCATTAACTTAAATGCACTTTCATAGTAATTATACTGAGCCATTACCACCATATTCTACTTACATACTATTTGCAGCAGAATGTGCTGAACGCTGGTCTGTTGGGTCATACAGGTCCTTTTCTCACTGAAAAGATAAGGATATATTATGCTCAGAACAAATATGTTTTGAGTTGAAAAATTGTTTTACTGTGCTTCCCAAGTTATCCATTAGACAACAGTAACATGTGTCTAGGAATGAATGAAATCTCCCATTCCATATCTCCTGACATCTCCCAGTCTGTTCTCTTTCATTTTTGGGAAAACCAGTGTATATGTGTATATAGAGATTTATTAACTAAAATGCAGTTCTTTAAAAAAATATTATAAAGTTAATGTTTATATTTGATATATCTAAATTCTTTCTACTAATGGTTATCTATTCAAAACTTTCTAATTTATTTCTACCTTTGAAAATTGTACAAAGTCATTGTTCAGATTGAGTGCATTCTCAACATTCTTTTTACTCATGATAATTTTTATCTCCATGTTGTGAACAATTAAAAAAGTAGAAAAATTAAAATTAAATTTAAAATTATTTCACTCTGAAAGGATACCAACATCTGCAGGGAATACCTGTGGAAACGCCTACTTCCACATTTCACCATCTCACATTTTGCTTCTCAATTACTTTACAAAATATATCTGAGATTTAAGAACTTCAGCAGAAAGATTGCTGCTTGCTTTGTTTTGGATTTTTGTTTGGTTGGTTTTGTCTTTTTTGCGCAGTAAGTGGAATAAAGAACATCCATCACTGCTCAGTTTATGTGAACAAATAATGAACGATGACTTGAGACTAGCCAGTAAAGTTGTTCAGAAAGCTTTGTGTCAGCCTTTGTTCTGTATTTCAATTAAAATCTTCTGCAATATTTTCATTAATTTGAATTGGTTTGTAGCATTCGTTTGGAATAGAAAAAAATATTATGTCCTCTTTTCTTCTAATATGCTCAGACTGGTCTTGGTTTTGCAGACCTTGTTGACATTTGTATACCTCTGCAAAACATGGATTATTATCTATGTATTATGCAATATAGTATCTCCTTCAGAATAGTCTGGCTAACTCTTCTGAATTTGAAAACAACAGGAAAATTAAAATGGAGAGTAGAAGAAGCAAAGAAAATACCCTGTATTGCTTTCTTACATAGTTTTTAGCTTTTTAAGCCACTGTACTAGAAAGGAGTACTAGTAAGTACTAGAAAGACAAGGGAAATGATCATGATCCTATTTGTGGTGTCTATAGGAACAAAGATCTTGGCTTCAAAATGATTCAGACATTCATTCATATGGGCAAAATAAGTCATCCCAGGAACTGCTAGGCTGTTTTACAAGTTACAGTGAGAAGATGCACAAATCTAACCAGATACAGCATTAATAAAGGCGCTGTACGGGTTGAGCTGTCTTTCACTTTGTATAGCACCAAGACTCCTTATTTTGAGCTGGTGGACAGTAATGCAACAAGTCATGGTTATTCTCAGCCCAGAGGAGAGGAACAGAGAAACACTTTGAAAATTATTTCTTTTTGATCGCTGTTGTGTAGCAACAATGATAAACTATTGTGTTCCTGCAGACAGAGGCTTAAAATACCCTACCTGTGATAACTGGTAATAGAATTATGGAAAGGTTGGGGTTGGAAGAGACCTTTTAAACATCAGCTAACCCACCACCACCACCACCCCCCCCCCGCAGTGGACATCTTTCACTAGACCAGGTTGTTCAGAGCCCCATCTAACCTGGCCTTGAACACTTCCAAGAAGTTGTTGCCCAACTTCTATGGGCAACTCGTTTCACTGTCCCACCACCCTCACTGTAAAAAGTTTCTTACGTATATCCAATCTCAATCCACTCTCTGGCAGAAAAGTAGCTGATAGGAGAAAACATTTTTAGGGAAGAAATGATTCAGCAGCCTAAAGACAGGTTAGATTCAGTCGTTTTTACACCCCTGTGTGATGCCGTACATTATGCCTCTAATACTAATATCAGTTTTTCTGCGTGTCAAAAATGGCTACTTCACTACTAAATCCATACCTTAAATGAACAGTCTTCTCAATCTTCGATTATCTCCCTTTTTTTTTCCACCAATAAAAGCAAAATGGTCCAGTAGGGGGAGCCTGAAGGCCAAAGGAGAAAAATTAACACAAAATAACAGGAAAGTAATAAAAATACACAATTCTACATAGAAAGCTATGACAATCATTACATGCAATCCATTTGCCTTTAATATTAAGTTTAAAGTATTGATGATTAAAGCTGTAGCTTCAAATTATTGAGCCAGTCTGAAGTATGAGCTTCATCCCAAAGAGATGGGCTTTATTTCCCAGCTGCACGTTTCACCCCCTTCTCCTTGTCCATGCAGCCTTTGTGCAGAACTAAACCACGGCTGAAACTTTTTTTTAAGACTAACAGAAAGGAAAAAAAAGTAGCTGCTTTATCAGAGCTTCAGATCCATGAGGGAACACTTTATTTAAGCCCTAAATCCTACAGGACATTTACAGCTGTAGCTGCTTTCTTTTGTGGATACGTATATATTTCAGTAGCACAGCTGAGCTCCAACAGAAAATTACCAGGTGCTCTTCCTCCCTATCTGCCCAATTTCACACACCTCAAGAAAACGCTCCACTTCGGGCTTTGCAGCCTCCCTTAACAACGTGGGCCGCAGAAGCCCAGGCTGTTGCCGCCTCACGGTGCGGGACGCGGCCCTGCCTCGGGAAGCCGCGGCCACAGGGACAACGCCAGCCCACTGCTCTCCACCTGCCTCACCGCGTTCTTGCGCGGCCTCCTCTCTGCAGGGCAGGACCGGCAGGCAGGCACGGCTCTTATTTCAGGCTCGTTGGGCACAACAACACTAAAGAGCGCGGAGCGGGCAGCCCGGCGCGTTAAGGCTGCGCTGTCCTGCTGCCCCTGAGGGCCCGNGCCGCGCCCGGGGAAAGGGGGTGAGCCTTCCGTGGGGAGGAGTGGGAAGCTGAGAACGTGAAGGAGTCTGGGGAGAGGGAATAAAGCAGAAAACATGGTTTCTTAGCGGCTTTTTGCTGCGTGCTTCTTTCTCCCTAATGTGCCTATTAGACGTGAGTTTGCAGTTAGAGTATGACTTGAGGGAGAGAGGCTGGGGTGGCGAGTGCGTTGTTCTTCTTGGGGTTTTTGTATCAGAATTGCATTGCTGGAGAAGCATCCTTTTGCTTCTGGTACGTTCGGTTAGGGTAGCAGTTTGGTGAGAGGGGTTTAGTGACCTCTTGCATCTTCACAAGCTAAATATCCTTAGGTGTAAGACTTGAGCAAGCATTTGTGATCTTACTCAGTTCTTAATAAAGCGAGTATGTTGTTATTAGGGGCGTGTTAGGAGAGCTAGCCTTCTACATGAGTGCTTTATCCTTCATCCTTTGATAGGTAATTTCTTAGTTCTGTACCTCTTAAACTGAGAGGAGAGGTTATTTATGCTTTTCACTTGTAACAGCTGAAATAAAAGTGTATGCTTAAGTGTTTAAGGCAGCACTATGTATCTTGTTATTATGGTATATTATTGGAAGTATGCTGCAGTATTAGAGGTTTATCTGTAATACGGATAGTATGCTTGTGTTGTGTGATAGAAGGTGAACTGCTAAAATAGTTTCAGCTGTTTCATTGTGGTGTCAAAGTGGGGGTAATTGGTACCATCTCTTAGTAAAGCATGTTGCTGGTTTTGACCACAGTGTAGCTGTATTGCTTCTCATTTAGCCCTTACTTGTTCAACACCAGCTTTGGAAGTGGAAGGCCAATGTCTTGACTTTTCTCTCCTGAAAAATTCTGTTAGGCACCTGCATCCACTGTTAATTCTTTTAAGTGGCAAGCTAGACACTGTAGTGATGTGCTGGTGTGTGCCAAAAGGAAATGCAAGTTACTGCAGTCTGTAGGTAGTTTATTCCATTGTAATTCCTAGGTATGGTACATTCTCCTGCAGTTGAATGTAATGTGTAATACTGGTAAAAATAATCTATGTTATGTTGAATTTTTTTGTTAAGGCTGGGACTCTTCTTTTGTGCTAGATTGTTTGGGTTTTTTGATGGTATAAGCATTTCCCTCTGGTGTTTCTGTCCCGTTGGTCATGTGGGTAGACTGTAACAGGCCTTTTCCTCAATCAGCCTATTTCTGTTGGCCTTTGATTGTAAGATAAATAGTTATTTTCTCTTAAGTAGGTTGAGGGTAGCAGGTGTGTTTTGGTGTACTAAAAATCAGTGTGGTTTTATGTAAATAAGCATGGATGGCAAATCTTAAATAGCCTTTAATATAGTGCATCTTTAAGAAGGCTAGTTTGAGCCCTTTGATATGTCAATCAGTTGCCTAGACTTAATACTCCTGAGACAGGTAGTAAAAATGTTTTAGGCTCGCTTTAGGTGTGTGCTCTATAGATATGCTTCAAAAACAAACGATGGCTTTGACAATGGTTAATCAAATGTTTGTTTTACTTTTACAGTAGTGTTGAGGAAGACTTTTAATTGAGAAGCATGGAAGCTTCAGTATTAGAGGTATGTTGGTGTTTTTTAAAGTCTGAAGGATTGCCATTTTGTTTCATTGCAACTCTCAGGAAATCAGATTTGCAAATAAGCTGATGCCTCTGTGTTTGCATTAAACAGCACTTTCTTACATGTGTGGGGTCATATATGGATTATACAAGTTTTGATATTTCTTTTAGGTGTTTTTATTGGTCTCATCTCAAAAGAGGCCAGGAGGGATCCTGCTGAAATGTAAAATGGAAGATGTGCAACATAATCTTGAATAGAGTATAGTATAGCACTAGGTTCTACTGAGTTCCACAAGACATAATGGAAAAATGATTTTCTCAGGATATGGCCAGGACAGGTGACCCAAGGGATATTCCATAGCATGTGATGTCGTGCTCAGCAGTAAAAGCTGTGGGAAAGGAGCAGCAAAGGGGGACACCTGTGGTTGCCAATTTGTCTTCCTGAGTCAGTATTACAGGTGATGAAACCCTGGTTTTGTGGGAATGACTAAACATCTGCCTGCCAATGGGAAACAAGGAATGCATTCCTCACTTTGCTTTGTTAATGTGTGCAGCTTTTGCTTTACTTTCCAATTCTTGGTCATCCTGCTGCAGGGGAGTGAGGGAGCAGCTGTGTGGTGTTCAGCTGCCTCCTGGCATTAACCCACAACAACGGGACACTCAAGTCAGCTGGAAGACTGAGATTAAGAGTTACAAAGGCTGAGCAGAAAGCTATGACCTCATTTTAAAGAAGCTGCCTGTGTTGTAGACTCTCTTGAGCATGAATGGAGGACCATTGGTGGCATTTTTTGTGTATTTTGGGATTTTTATACATACTTATTGAGGACACTGGAAGTAAAAAGCTTTGTCTTTGCACTTTGCGGTTTGGTTTAACCAACTTTCAGATAATGCTGCTGCCTTTCAGACTGCATGTGCCATTAATTGCAGTGCTAAATAAACTTGACAGCTGAGAAGTCATTTAATGAGCCAACCATCTGATATTGAGAGATGTTTTGCCTCTTAACATTCTTTATGCTGTGTATCTGTCACCATAATTTTTAAGGTGCCTTACTAAAGTGTTTAAGTTTTATTTTTCTTAGAAAAACATGTTCTTAGATGTTCTTAGAAACATTCTATGATTTTAGCAGTAGCTAATAGTATTTGTTATTATCTACCTCTTGCCCCAGATTGAAGATCCAGGTTGCTTTTGGGTTACCTTGAAAGGATGTGGGCCGTACATGGTCGATGAAATAGAATATAAAAACCTTAGTGCGGAAATGAATCAGTTCTATGACACATCTTATCAAGATGTGGATGAAATAAAACCAGTAACAGTAGAAGAAGGCCAGGTAAAATAATTGTTATATTGTGCAGATAAAGAAATAATTGGTTATTGGCATTGCTTTGGGGGTGAGGTATCCAAGATATGCATTAATTTTTTGTTACTATTGCTATGTAGAAAAGGAGATAATTCCATCTATGTGGGTTATATCTTCCTAGCTATACACTTCTTAGCTACCTAAGCTGCAATGCATTTTAAGAAGAAAATTGAAGGCTCTATAATAAATGTTATATTCTTTCCCCTAAAAAAATTGCAGTGTAATTTTCTGCATTTGCAAGAACCTACTGTCTTGTTCTTTTTTTTTCCAGATCTGTGTGGTTTTCAGTGAGGAACTCAAATGCTGGTGTAGAGCGGTCATTAAGTCAATCATGTACTGTACGGATCATTATCAAACAAAATGTTTTCTTGTGGATTGTGCCAAATACATTTTTGTTAAATCAAAGGAGTAAGTGTTTGGGGTTTTTGACACTGTCACTGCAATGGAAATTTGTTTGTTAGTTAATGGGTACAGACACTGTTGGTATTTATGTAGACTGATAGTGACAAGGGTTTGGTTTAATTGAGTTCTGGGTTGGGTCCACAAGAAAGTGCTAGCTGTGTGGTAGGCCCTTGCAGGTCTGGCTGCAAAACAGTCTTTGGATTTTTCAAGATGCTTTCTAGTGTAGGTTTTGGTCTTTTTAAAGATTTGAAATAGAAATAATATCAGTTTGTTATGACTGATATATATATGATTGCCAGGTAACATTATTTATGTGTACTTTCCTCCCTTACGGGAATAGATACTAAAAGATTCAAAAATTAATACCAGTGAAGATCATTCATAAACCGGTATATGGAAGCAGAGTTCCACTTGCTGAACCAACTTTTGACATCTAGACACAGATATATGGGGGTTTTCCCACTGCAGGTTACTAGCCTGTTTACTTTTCTAAGAGCTGAGAGTCTGTCTTGACATGGTGCAAAAACATGAGTATTCACTCATGGGTATTCTGGGTTTCTACTAAAACCACTGTGAAACCTGCTATTACTAAAATCTTGGAAAATATATTCTAAAAAATAACCATTCCAGCTCTTAGCTAGATTTAAAGTTCATGTCTCTAATAAAACAGACAACTCTGTACAAGAAGCTTTACCAAATGTGTTTTTTGTAATCTTCCCCCAAATTAAGAAAGCTTATTTAAAATACTTTGAAGTAAATCTGAAGTTAAATGATGTTTTTAAGTTGAATGTTGTTGTATTAGAAAACAACTTGACAATGCTGTGAGTTTAAAAAATATGTTTATCTAAAGGTAAATATGTGATTTCCTACTTTTCATTGTAAAATAAAAAAATTGAACAAAAGTGCTAAATATCTTAAAACCTTGCTATATACAGTGGCTTCCTGGTTATTACAAGTCTCCAACCAAACCAAATATGAAGGATAAGATTAACACTTTAGTGACACCTTCATAAAGAATAAAATCTTTTTAGGAAAATGAGTACAAATGCAAATTAGTGTGTTTATTAGATTTCTTTCTTGCTGGTGTTAATCATTGCTGATTTCTCCCATGGAGGTAATACCTGCAAAATAGAATATGCAGTGCCAGGTGGTGTATGTAGTAGTATGAGGGCTACATATCATGAAAATACTTCAAACTCTGGTAGTGAAGGATCAGAAAGATTTCAAGTAAATAGGAAGTATATTTGTGTCTGGAGCAAATCTGTTCATTAACTGCTCCTGGTAGCACATTTCTTGGAGAGAAGAATAAAACAGTGGTTCCAGGGTGATGCATAGTGGGAGCCAAACTTCTGGAACAACTCTTGTTGTCGGATACAGGGTAATGGAAGAGTGTGTATGAGACTAATGACTTCTGGAGAACAGAATCTACTCTGTAAAATGATATCTTTCCTGCTTTTTTTAAGCATTCGAGTTGCATTGAAAGCATTTCTGCGGATCCCATATAGAGCAAAAAAGTGTAGACTGTACTGCACAAATCCAGTGACATTGCATGTCAACTTTTGTGAAGATAGTGCAGAAATAGTGTAAGTAGAGTTTAATAAATATATTGTGTGAAATTTTATTGCAGAATTTTTTTGTAGAAGAGCTTATGTTCCAAAAGTAACATAGGAAATCAGAGTTTGAAAACTTTCTGTTTGAGGAGCAGTTCTTAAACGGACCTGCTTCCTTAATGGTTTGGGCTTCCATTATTCACCTGTTCAAATCTTTTGATATTTATTTTAAAACCTTTGGAAGTTTAGAAAGCTTCTACCAGTTCTTGCCCTTTTGTCTATCATCCCGCAGCTGTGTTTCGTGATTCCTAGCATGTGAGCTTCTTTCCTAGTAAAGGAACAGCATGTCTTGAGTGGGCCATAGTTGTGAATTACCAAAAAAGTATTAGATTGTTATATTTTGTTTATGGTGATCCTCACTTGGTAACTTTTTAAAATTATTTTAAAGTTGCAGAAGATGGTAAGGAATGAATTTGATTTTCTGTTACAGACCTTGCAGTCTTCAGGACTTCAGTGTTTTCTTAAGCCTTGTTCAAAAATGCTCAATATCCAATTAAAGTTTTGCAAATGGATTCTTTCTTTATTTTTCGTTACTCTGTTTCATTTCTAACTGCTGTATTTTATGTGGTATGTAAGCCATCAGACCTTGACAAAGCAACATCCAGTAATTTTATCAGCTCATTTTGCTTATGAGCTGAAATGATATTATCAAGACTGAAGTTAATGTTCTAAGTAGGTCGGTTCTGCTGATGTCTGCTGCACTTGACTTGGCTTGACTTGAAATAATTTCTTTGCATGGATCTGAAGTGTTTTTTCCAAAATTACCACTTGTGGTATGTATGTGGGATAACTGGTTGTGTTTATTTCCCTAGACCAGCCAAAATATGGGACAGTGCTGCTACTCAGTATTTTCAAAACCTTCTTAAAGGTAAATAAAACACCCTGCCAAAATAACTTTGTGCTTCTATATTGGGAAAAATAAGCTGTTAGAGAAATGTAGTACTTGTGCTTATATATTTGATTATATTCAAGAATGTTTTATATTAAAAATAAAGTGAAAGAAGCTACATAAGGTTTTTTTGTATGGACTAAGGCACAAATGTTTGTGAAGCTGCATCTTGAGTACTGTGGGCTTCCATGCTGCATAAATTTTGATATTTGACTAGCTGGTATCTGGCTCTTGGACAGGCTAAATAAGGTAACACTCACTTCACATTTGTTTTGAACAGTGAAGCCTTTCTGTGTATTTAGCTTAAATCTTTGCATCGGTATTGCAGCTGTAGTTTTGTACGGGGATGGTGAGATCTGCCTTAGGAGTTTACCCTTTCAGTTGTTGTTTGACAAGGACATAAGCACCAGCTCAGGAGGGGAGTGTCTTTGTTATGGATGTAGCTCCAAGTAGTTTAGTTGAGCTAGAACTCCTTCTCCCGCCCCCCCCCCCCAGTCTGCTCTTGTCCCGTCCCATGTTGGCGTTTCAGTAGGTCATACAACCCTTTTCCATATCAAGCCTTCTATTTTGGTATGAGGCAGTTTTTGGTCTTAAGAGAAAAGCAGCTTTTTACTGAAATTTTTCTCATCTTGCTTGCATGCTTCTACCTGATAAACTACCTACCTGCTTGCTCACAAGTATAACAAACTCCACATAAAAGGTGTCTGCAGAGGATCTGATGAGTTTATGAAAGCAATAAAGGGTCTTTAGGCTGATAATTTCACACACTGACACATAGCACTTGTCATTATTTACTTTTTTCCCCACACATCTGGGTGTCACTGTGCAAAGTAGCAGTTATTAGGGAGCAATACTAACACTGAATTTAATTTCATAGATATTCCCAGACTGTACCATAAGTACTAATACATACTTTGTTTTAATTGCTAGCGCATCATTAGTGTATGCAGAAGTGCTTCAGAACTCACTAGTGGACTTTATCAGCTGTTTGCTTGAATGAAAGCCTAACCAAGCTTTACAAATGTGCAAAGATAATTTATTTCATGAAAGTGAATGTCAAGTTTGGAAAGTGTGCGTTTGGACTACAGGTTGTCAGAGGCTAAAAGATAAACTAAGAGTTGTAGTGTAGAACTAAGATTAGTTTGTGGGGAGAAGTCATTAACCTGTTTCAGCTCTGTCTTTCTTGAAAGACTTAGGGACAACTTCATTTATGGCACTTTTTAATTGCCTTGTTACTTTCTTTTGTCATTTAAAAGATACCACGTTTGTTCTAGCTTCTCTAAAGAAATAGATCACACATCTAATTGTGAGTTCTGTTTTTGTCGATCTCAGAAAGTACAAGTGAAAAGTGCTGTTAATTTGATAAGGGTTTAATCTTGTTCTTGTGTTTATTACTACATTTAGCAACTACCCAAGTGCAAGCCAAGTTATGTGCTGTAGAAGATAACACATTTGATGTTTTTCTGTATGTGACAATAAAAGGTGAAAAGGTAAGATACTTTCGTACCTATGAACCTGTTCATGCACTTTGCTATGTAAGTTTGCAGTAACTTTGCAGTCAGATCAAGACTGAAAAGCATTCCTTGCAAATGAGTTTTGTAATTTCTGTAAGCTACAGTAGAACCTAAATCATTAACTTATTAGAGGTTTTGTTTTCTATTTCTGTTGCTTATAAATTTCTGGAGGAATTTTTTTATTTCTGAACCTTCTTTTGGAAGGTTTTGACAAGCAAGTGTCTGCTTGTGGCAGTTGTCTGCTTTGGCAGGGGTCTTGGGTGAGATGATCGCCAGAGGTCCCTTTCAGTCTCTACCGTTCTGTGAAGCCCAGCAAATACTTCAGGTGCATAACTATGTGAATTACTTAGTGCGGTTCTGCGCCTTTTTGTGGTATCATACTTAAAGATGTTTCAATAAGGCAGTTCCACAGTATTATAAAAATTAAATAGAAGTTCACACTTGCATTTATATAAGACTGAGTCCTCAAACCTTTGGAAAAAAACCTAGTTCCACTTGCCAAAATGTGTTACTTCTGCTAAACTTCTGCTGTAGCTACTGTCAGACTTCCAGTAGCTGTATGGTAGATACAGATGAATTTGTTTGAATACTGATGAATCAAAAAGAAATGAACCAGCTTTACTTACTAACAGGTTTTTTAAAAATTTAGGGCTCATAGAAAAGTTAATGGAGTACAGAATTTCAGGCAGAAGCATGGAAATGACAGCTAATTAACAGCTGTTTAGAGAACATACAGGAAGATATGACTGACTTTCCTGTTCTGGAATTAATAGTCTTCAGAAGTCATTCACTGATACTGTGTATGTCTTATTGCTGTTGTTTAAAGCTTCAAGTACACTTTAAACAGCTATTGGTGGTGATTGCTTGTTGATACTGGTCAATAAAGATTTTTTTTTTTCAGATATGCGTTAATGATGATCTTGTCGCAAAGAATTTTGCTATTTTTGAGAAAGTTGAAGAGAATACAGGGAGTTCTGCAGATTATCAGGAGAACCAAACATTACATGTTGAATCTCATCCAGTGATAAATGTTAATCCTGAGCTTGTGTTCAGGCCAGTGTTTCAGGAGAAGATACCAACAAATCCTGAAACAGGTGGGAGTCATGTGTTAGAAACAATCATACGTGCAATGCATAATGTGTTTTTAACTGGGTGTATTGAACATGAACCTGCTGTCTTGGTTTGAATCCAACAGTTGGACCAAATGGTATCCTTCTAACAGATGGTGCTTATGGATCAGACTTTGCAAAAACTGTCAAATCATCAGATGCAGGAATACTGTAAAGCTTTGGTACTGTACAAGGGGAGGTTTGAGACTGAGTTATACGGGTGTTTGTTGATACACTTAATAGCAGTAGACATTATTGAAATTACTTGTGGCATTGATCAATGACGCGTTACTGGGGTTTTGAGTTTGTACGGATTTATTTGAACAGGTAATTTTATAACTAGTGTTTGCCAGGAGTTATTTATAGTGATTCAAGTCTGTCTTTTCAGAAGTATACAGCTTCGCATCTTCCACCTTTGCCTGCTCAGTTCATCTGTATAGTTATTATTATGTAAAGACCACGATTTTTTCTTTGTTCTTTTTGCCATTAGGAAATTAT
Organism: Eurystomus gularis; assembly: GCA_013400335.1. Lineage (NCBI taxonomy): Eukaryota > Metazoa > Chordata > Aves > Coraciiformes > Coraciidae > Eurystomus > Eurystomus gularis. The sequence goes on along the minus strand of VZZY01006821.1, from coordinate 178,082 downwards.
ACAAGCAATGAAACAAGTCAGTTGTAACCCACTGTAAATAAAAATACTGGCTTTGTGTTCTGTGTTCAGATAATCAGAAATGTATTCCTGCATCTTTTTGCTTATCTTTCTAGGTCTTACCGTTTCCAGTCCTTTTCTTGAAGACTCATGCCAAAGGTTAAGCACAGATCTATATGGAAGTACTGCACCTGTAAGTGTTTATATTTTGTATTAACTTGTCAAAAGATGAACTAAATTAAACATACGTGGAATGAATTAGGAACACTGCAGTCATCTATCCTGTTCTTCTATGTAACGTAGATCTGGGGGACTGCACTGATTCTTAATACAGTTGGAAAAATAACATTCTACTTTAGGTTCTTCTTTTAAATTACAGAAAATTAAAAACATGTACCACAGTTCTTAAAATGCTTATGCTTCCTTTTGCACTCCTTCACTATAGCTTTATGAAGATGATAGTTGTTTACACTACACAGTGTTCTGAATATGTTCACATGTAAATTTTAATTTTTCCCTGAAAACAAACTAGTCCTTATGCTGTACAATGGTAAATGTTCATTGGAGTCTCTTCTTACTTGTTGAGTCATCTAAAACTTCAATTATCTAATACAGTTTCTTGCTACTTTCTCTTTTTTTTTGCTTGTTGTTTTCTGAAACATTTTCAAAAGGTCAGTGCTCATTCTTGCACAATTGAAGCTACTGCAGTGTCCGTGGGAAGAAAGGAAAAAGAACCAATACATTCTAGGCAAATAATTGCAGTTGGGCGAATCCAGTCTTGGCTCTTTAAAAGGCTTCTCTTCTGCTAGATTCTTTAAAGTACTAAATTTGTTTCGATGGCAGCCATAGAATTACTTCTCTTAGGCCAAGGGAAAAAAAGGAATTTTAGAGAAGTGTTTTTTAGCTCTGCTTAGAATTGAAGGATGACAACCACTCCTGAATGTAAACTGTAATACCTTATTAAAATATTTTGGAAAGAATGATGATGAAAGTAGTAGGGCAGATGGTTACTGAAACAGAGTGGGATTACCTTTATACTCTTTCTGCACACAGTCCACTGAATTTACATTTAGCAGCTGCCTGAGTGATGCAGGTCTTTGACCAAGTCTTGTCTGCTGGTTGCTGGTGACTAATCCTGAATGCTAGAAGGTCACCTGTTCAGAAGCAGACATCTCTGGGGCGACTCTGGATCCAGTGTCTGCTACTGGCTACTCCCTTGAGGATTTGCAGTGTTGTTCAATTTAAGTTCACATACATTGATTTGTGAGCTGGGTAATCTGCCATTGTTTCTCTTCCTTTCTGTGGTGTGCAGGCTTTTCATGATTTTTTTAATTGTCTTAAAATGAGTATGTTTGAAAACCAATTGGTATGTGTTTGTACTAGCTTTCCAGGTACAGCTGTAGCTTGATGTGAGCGTGAACTAATTTTCCTTTTGTGGCAAATGTTCTTGTTGCACACTTGATTCTTAAAGAAAATACTGTTGTGTAACAAGTTAGCCAGCTCTCTGAAGCTTGTTTGATCAAAATTGTTGTCTTAATCTGAATTCAGTTGCTTTTGCTTACCTGAGTAAGGCAACAGTTCTGATGAAATAACAAACTTAAAATTTGTACAACTGTTCTCCAGGATGTTTGGAAATCCTAGTTAGGTTAAAAAAAAAACACTTTCAACTCAGACTAAAGAAATTATTTTTCTGAAATACTGCTCTTGAACAGTGTTTTTAGCGCTATAAATGTTTGTCTTTTCTCGATAGATTGTCAAAGCAATTCCAGGTTTACCTTCCAAGGAAAATACAGCAGTCCATGCAGACAGGTATGATGCAGCATGTTAAATATTTTAAATGTTTATGTAAGCAAATCATTAGGAGCTGCACTGTGTTTCCAGTTACTATTCTTAGGTAGTTAAAAGGGTGGAGGGTAAGAGAAGATGCATACACATGGTTTTGGGGAAGTGGGGAATTTGAAGCTGCTGATACCCGGGCAATGGTAAAAATAGCAGGTCTTTCTAAACAGAAGCTTGACAACATGGAGAAGTATTTTTTTTTTTTGTGCACACGAAAGGTGTCACCTTTTTCTTTATTTTTTTTAGTGTGATTTACAAAGGTTTTTTTGAACTTGATTAAATAAGACTGAATTGATTTTTGCAATGCTTTTACTATGCTGCATATCAATTGATGCGTATGTCATACACCCAAGGAGTGTAAGTTTTAAGAAACCTTCTTCCTACAGTTGAATCTTATGTTCTTCTTTAGTTGAGGAACCCACCAATTATTTTTGTTTAAAAATTCCTTAGGATTATTTTCAGATCCTTAAAAGCTAATAAATTATCAAAATGTACTTTTTAATTTCTTTTTTCATGTTCAAAGGTTTTCCTCCTTCGTATAGGTAACACATCAGAACTGTTTTGCAAGTGAATTGCTTCATGACATTGGTGGTATTTATAAATTATATTTTACTTTTGCATTTATGTTGGATTTAGTATTGTATGTTTTTCAGGCTCCAGCAGTTCTCAAATTCTGAATCTTTGAAGACAGACGTAATTGAAAATGACCAACAGGTATTTCAAGCATGAAGTTTCATTTAACTTCTCTTGTGCCAAGAGCATTGTGTGTATGTGGAAGGTTTTGGTAGTGTTGGGGCTGTAGGGGTGGTCTTTGTGGAAGGAGGTCAGAGGCTGGTTGCAGCCTCATCAGCAACAAGACCCACTGCAGGCCAAAGCTGAGCCAACCAGCAAACTTGGTGGTGCCTCTGAAAACATATTTAAGAAAAGGAAAAAATTGCAGAGGAAGGGACAAAAAAAAAAGTTGAGAAACAGGTAATGCCAAGGTCAGAGGAGTAGGAGGTACTCCATGCCGGAGCAGATGTAGCTGAAGGGACTGCAGTCTGTGGAGGATCCCCTCTGGAGGAGAGGGAAGGAGCAACAGAGAGAAACTGCTGTATTCTTGTCGCAGTCAGTGGTGGGACTGCATGTGACCTGCTTTGATAAGGGGAGAGAAAGGAGTTTGCAGTGAACTGGAGCCAGGAAATGAGGGAGGAAAGATGTTTTTCTGAAGTGTGAAAATGTTTGTTTCTCTGGTTTTGTCTACCAATAAACAAATCTGTACTCAGATATTAATGGACAACAAATTAAATTAACCTGAAGTTGAGTCTGATTTGCCTGCATCAGTAATTAACAACTCTGTCTCTATTTTGACCTGTAAATCTTCTTGTTTGCTCTCTCTGTTTCTCTCCTCTATCCCTCTGAAGGGGGAGAATGAGTGAGCAAATGTGGGTACTTGGCTGTGAGCTGAGGCCAACCCATCACAGCAGATTTTACTAATTGTCTTTTTTATGGTATTTTAGTTCTGTTACAGCTGAGTGCTAGCCGTATGCAGAGCATCTAGTGAATTCACAAGTAGTTTGAGACAGCTGTGTAAGACAATCTTGATAACTTGCTTTAAGAAGTACTAGTTATGCGTATTTGTCTCACCACTGGTCTGTGTGGCTATCATAGAATGGTTTGGATTGGAGGGGACAGAATCACAGAATGGTAGGAATTGGAAGGGACCTGTGGGGATTGTCTTGTCCAACCCCTTTGCTAAAGCAGGTTCCCCTAGAGCAGGTTGCCCAGGGTTTTGAAAATCTCCAGAAGAGGAGATTCTACAACCTCTGGGCAGCCTGTTCCAGGGCTATGTCACTCTCACAATAAAGAAGTTTTCCTTATGTTCAGGTGGAACTTCCTGTGTTCTAGTTTGTGCATGTTGCCCCTTGTCCTATCACTGGGCACCACTGAAAAGAGACTGGCCCCATCCTCTTGACTCCCACCCTTTTAGCTACTGATAAGCATTGGTAAGATGCTCTCTCAGACTTCTCCAGGCTAAACAGCCCCAGGTCTCCCAGCCTTTCTGCATGAGAGAGGCTCCAGTCCCCTAATCATCTTTGTAGCCCTCTGATAGATTCTCTCCATTTGCCATTATTGAACTTGATGAGGTTCCTCTCCAAAGATCATCTAGTACCAACCCCCCTGCTGTGAGCAGGGACACCTTCCACTAGATCAGGTTGCTCAAAGCCCCATCCAACCTGACATTGAATACTTAGAGGTAGGGGACATCCACAGCTTCTCTGGGCAGACTGTTCTGTTTCACCACCCTCACAGTAACAAATTTCTTCTTAGTATCTAATCTAAATCTACCCTCTTTCAATTTGGAACCATTATCCCTTGTCGTATCGCTACACTCCCTCATAGAGTCCCTCCCCATCTTTCCTGTAGGCCCTGTAAGTACTGGAAGGCTGATACAAGGTCTGTCCAGAGCCTTCTGTTCTCCAGGATGAACGAGCCCAACTCTCTTGTAGGAGGAATGTTCCAGCCCCCTGATCATGTTCGTGGCCCTCCTCTGCACCCTTTCCAACAGGTTCATGTCTTTCCTGTGCCAATTCCTTATCCACCAAGTGATCCATCCATCAAATTCATGTCTTTCCAATTTAGAAACAAGGATGTCATGTGGGACAGTGTCAAATGCTTTGCCCAAGCCAATATCAGTATGTATGAATCATATTTAAAATGCAGTTTACAATTTCTCTGGCTGTTTTTCACCAAAGTACCATTTTTTAATGTTTTTGAATTCTATGTAAGGTAAAATTTTATTATTAAGTATTGCCATTGTCATCTATTTTTATATGGTTTCAGAGTTTTCAAAATCTTAGTGAAGAAAGAAACTTCGTCTTTCTTAGCAACAAAATTGAGCCAATGTCAGTTCTGGAAACAGCACCGCTGTTTGATGGTCTGAAAAAGGTAACACTCATGTACTATATTCCATTGAATATCTTTCTAAGGCTAGTATCATACTCCCAACTTCAGATACTAAATATATCTAATTTTGACTGAGAAGTGCCTAGGAGGTTGTTCATGTGATTAAATGAAGCTTCAGAGAGGTGCTGTAAGAATTGTACATACTTCTTCTGGTATATCAGCCACTGCTGCAAGTCATGGGATTTGATTTTTGATATAATAATTCAACTCCTCAGCCCAGGAGAACTTTTTTTATGTTAAGGACATTTATTACCTAGTGGGTCAAAAGCTTTTAAATCACTCAGTGTGTTGTTTTATTGGTGTTTAAGCACACAGTTTTCATGTGGAACTCTTCTCCTTTTTTTTTTTGTCTAGGAACTTACTCGGAAAAAATTTGTAGGCCCTAACTTCACAGAGTCTTACTGTTGGCCAGCAGTAGCTCAAGGATGTGATGTAGTTGCCATCTCATACCAGGGAAATGATCCGTTCTTATATATTCCACCAGTTCTTACATTTTTGCAGTTGGGAAGCTGCTACAAAGCCTTGCCAAGCAAGAATGGAGTACGTATGTGTTAAAGTAACAGGTTTTCTTTTCTGAAGCGCAGATGTAGAGTAGTGATCTAAAATATAGTGAATGTTTTAGAATGTATACATTTGGTGTGATCCTAATGTAGCTTCGTGACGCTTGTCAGTTTATAGGAGTCCTTAGAGGCTTACAGAGATGGGCTGCATGAATGTGGGAGTCTAAAACTTACTTAACAAGTAATATCTATCAAGTGGTTAATATCGTATCACTTTAATATTTCATGAAGCTTTAAGGGGATAGTATGTAGTCATTAAATTAAAATTTGTATTAGCTGTTTTAAATAGTGTAATTTTCTAACTTGTACTAGCTCACAAACAGAATTCCTGAGGTTGTAAGGGACCTCTTGAAATTGCCTAATACAACTCCAAGTAAGACTCTCCTTCTGTTTAAATTTTCAGACCTTTTACAGTATGTTGCTGCATGCATCCTTCTTATTTCCAGTTAACCTAGGGTTCCTTGGGTCCAACATCCCCATTTAGGAGGTGATACAGCACTAATACCTTTTTAAATACTTGAAAGCCTGTGTTGTGGATTTTGGTTTTGCCCTAAATGCTAAAGTAGTACAAGCCTTAAGGTTCTGAACTCTTGTCTAATACTGTGGTGTAAAATTATGTGCGTATCTGTTTAGCCACTAGCACTTTTTTTATGTCCCGGGTGGAAGAAAGCACAACTTGTTTTTGAGCTACTGAAAACATATGGGAGATGCTCCAGACAACTTCATCCAATGTTGATAATACTTGGGCAGAACAAAGATGCAGCTAGAAGTGTGAAAATCCAAGGATGTAAGAATACTTTCTATCTTCCTAATTATGCTTGAAAACCATGGGCTACCTTAATCACAGAAAATTATGAAAGAAGCAATTTATACTACCTAAGTTTTTTGTTCTATGAAGTGATATTTCTATTTCTTTAGTGGTATAACTCTGTAGTAACACATGAAGCTCCAGTAGTGCTATTTAACAGTGAATGGTATTAAAGCTGTTTGAACATCTACACACTTAGCATCTTTTTGGTAAGTTCCATAAGAATTGTTTCTAAGCCAAATTAGTGGTAGGGACTTGCTTTTGTAAAGGCTGCCCTTGCATGTATTTAAATATTTACTTTCTGTCTATCTGGTTCTGAAATCTTTATCTCTACTTCCATTACCTTATTGGAAAGTGAAATGACATCCTGCTTTGTAAACTCGTTAACTTTCAGACCTTTCAGTCTTTCAGAAACTCAGTTTTACCCACTCAGGTATTGAGGACATGTAAGGGTAGGAAATAGAAGCAGATTTATAATGACTGTTGACCAGAAGTCAGAAACTGAGGTTCAGTGTTGTCTATTTAAAAAAAGAAAAAAATTAACCCTCTCGATCCCTGCAACTTCAAGGTGATGTGTGTGAAATACAAATGTGGCCTTTTATTAAAACTACTGTGTCCTGTGGTGTCTTACTAACATTAACCTATGACTTGAAAGAGTATTAACCGTCTGTTCTTCCTGCTTGTAGGTGAGGTAATCGTGACTACTCCATATAGCTTCCTGAGACTGTTTGAATGTCACAATTTACTATTTTGCAGACTTTGCCATCTTGTTCTTGATGAGAGTGAGATACTGTTCTCTGATGCTGCTGAACAGGTAAATGGCTTGTATGTTCCATTGGTAACGTGCCATCGCAGTTGTGCACGTCTTGGAAACAGTGGCATGTACTGAAAAAAAAGACCTTCCTGAGTTTGTGTGGTAGAGGTGTGAAGAAAACTGAATTTTAAAAAAAAAATCGTAGCTGTATACTTCTGGCAGAATGAAGCACTGGAAAAGCAGAGCTGTAATCTACTAAATCTGATTTCCCTGTTTTTTCTATAAATCAGACAGCCGTCTTGTCCTGTTCCACGCTGTTGCTCCATTATGTTGTCTTCCTTGGCTGTGAATCCTTTCCCAAAGACTTGCTTTTTTTTTTTCTTCAACTTGGTAGCAGCGGTTTCACTGCAGGGATCTCTAATCTACCTTAAAGACTTGCATCATCTGTCTGTAAGGATCTTTCTTTTCCCTCTCACCAGTGCTCTTTGAACAGCTTCACTTCAAGAACTGTCTCTACTGGCAAGCTCCTCAGTCTCTGCAGAATGAAAGGCAGAAGTGAATGATCACATAGTCTTGGAAGCAATCATAAAACCCTTCCTTGGGCCTTAGTGTTAGTGCAGGCAAGAGGAGAAGCTGATCCCAACTCGGAGAATCTCTAGAGAGGAACAAACAGCATTAAGTTTGATGTTGCCAAGGATGTATATATTCTATCAGTTTTTAAATGATGACTTTGAACTCAAGTTGAGAAAACTGTAATTTTTATTGCTGCTTTGGGGCTTCATAGGACAGATGTTTTCTGTTAGTATTGCAGCGTATTACATCATCAGTATGCAAAAAAGGCTTACACACCTTTTTTCACTGACAGATTTTTTTTTTATCAGTCACTTAATCTGTTTCAAAGTTGGTGATAAGACTAAAGGGCAGTGTTTCTAATTGAAAAGCTTGAGAGACATTTTAATGGAGATAGATTGCCCAGTTTTCCACATGTGAAGCTGTTAAATGTACCTTTGTAGCAGCAAATCTCAAGTTGTAAATTAGATGAAATGTTGTCCTATCCAGTGGGGCATTCCTTTTTTCTCTTCAGGCTGTTCTTTCTGTTGTGTTCCTGTGTTTCTCGAGGCAGAGTGCAGGTGTACCTCAGGAAGATTGTGGGAAAGCTAGTTTGTAAAATACTGAAATACTGTGCATGTATCTGCCATTTTTGTGGGATCTTCTCTTCAAAAAAATAGCAAACCTTGCTTGATTCTGCTGGCTGAACATGAGCCAGCAGCAGGCCCAGGTGGTGTGGAAGGCCAATGGCATCTTGGCTTGTATCAGGAATAGTGTGGCCAGCAGGACTAGGGATGTAATTCTCCCCCTGTACTTGGCACTGGTGAGGCCTCACCTCGAGTCCTGTGTGTAGTTCTGGGCCCCTCACTTCAGGAAAGATGCTGAGGTGCTGGAGCGGCTCCAGAGAAGAGCAATGAGACTGGTGAAGGGGCTGGAGGGAAAGTCTTATGAGGAGAGGCTGAGGGACCTGGGGTTGTTCAGCCTGGAGAAGAGGAGACTCGAGGGGAGGAGACCTTATCACTCTCTACAACTACCTGAAAGGAAATTGTAGTCAGGTGGGGGTCCAGCTCTTTTCCCAGGCAACTAGTGACAGGACGAGAGGGCATGGCCTGAAGCTGTGCCAGGGGAGGTTTAGGTTGGATGTTAGGAAGCACTTCCTCCCAGAAAGGGCGATTAGACACTGGAATGGACTGCCCAGGAAGGTGGTGGAGTCGCTGTCCCTGGAGGTGTTTAAGGAAAGATTGGATGTAGCACTCAGTGACATGGTCTAGCTGATGTCATAGTGTTGGGTCATAGGCTGAACTTGATGGTCTTGGAGGCTATTCCAGCCTCAATAATTCTGTGATTCTCAGCTTCTCAAAGGCACCAATCTCAAATGAAAAAAAAGAAGAGATGCTCTTTCAGATGGAAGTGATCGTTTGGTAGTGTTTGGGTTATTGCAGGTCTTCTAAAGCATTGTGTTACAGAAATTTTACATTGTTAAAACATTGCTGCTCTGGGTAAGTGTAATGCCAGATTGAGAGAGGTCTCTTAGAATTGTGCCAGAGCGCTAGAAGTAGTACTTTGCCAGAAATCCTGATGCTGTTCCACAGCTGGACTGCTTGTTGTCACTTAAGGTAATGTCATCAGAAATATTTATTCTTTCTTAATGTTTTTAATTTTTTTTATAAATTATTGTGACACCTGCCTTTTTTTTCCAAGTTACAGTATTGGCAAGTTGTGTTAATCTTCTACTTACCTCCTAGTTTCTGCTGACTGCTTCTGATCTCTTTGATCTACTTTTGCCTGGACTTAGTATTTTTCAGATTTGAACACATCCTGAGATTTCCATCTTGTCTGGGCAGAATCCTGCGTTACAATCCTGTGTGCATGCATATGCTGTTCCTCCTGCTGTCTCAGTCACTTTCTTCTTGCTTCAGAAGTCATTCACATAATAGGATAAAAGTGCACAACTTTTACAGCTGCTGTTACAACTTATGCAGTAGATTAAGAGGATAGAAAATAACTTTTTCTTTATAGGTTTTTACAATATTAGATTGTTACAAGAAAGCCATTGTTTCTGAAGAGCAGGAGTATTCGCCACATCAGATCATTGCTGTTGGAACTCGATGGAATAAACATATGACACGCTTGATAAAGGAGTTCATGAATGATCCTTATATTGTGATAACAGCTATGGAAGAAGCTTCCATCTATGGAAATGTGCAACAGGTAAAGATTTGAGGATGATGTCACTACTGGTTTACTAAGATACCTTGCTGTTCATACTGATCAAGGTCAGTATACGAGGCTGCTGATTGTTTATTTGAAATACGTAGTGTTTCAGTCCTGACTTAGATTGTCCAGGTGCACATCTCATGTGTGAACTGAGGTGAATCTTAGAAGATGTGTGCAAGTTAATCACTGAGGGAACCAAAGGTCTTTTACCTTGCTCTGTAGGACTGAGGGAGCCAAAGGTCTTTTACCTTGCTCTGTAGGACCGAGGTGAAGCTATTCCCTCAAGTATTTAATTGTTGGGCAAATGAATCTGAATTTTATGTGAAGGATTTGCAAAGGATATAGTTAGTGACCATAATTTTACCAGAATGCTTCCGCAACTGTTAATTGTGAGTGGCAGAACTACAAGGTGAGTTATCCCAAGACAGAGCTAGTAAAATACTTGGCTTATTGCAGTATGCCATGCAATACAGAACTTTAATTTGGCAAAAAATTTCCAGAAAGTTATTACATGTTCTTAGGTTTCTTCTCATTTAATTTCCAGTCAATGTGCTGTAGCCCTTAAGAATAATACAAAATGTTGTAAGTATGATCTGAATTCTTCTGTTTCTCAAAATGTAATAATTTGGTGATTGAGAATGGTGAGATTGAGAATGACTGAGACTAGACATTTTGAGCGTGACACGAAATTAATAGTACACCACTTTTTCTGAGAAGTCTAATGGTTCAGCAGGACTGAAAATGTTGGTGTTTTGATGCTTTAGTTACTACAAGTATTTCAGGTGGCACAGTGTGCTTTTTGAGTAGGAAGCTTTTTTAGTGCTACTTGAAAATCCCAAACTTAAATTGATAAATTGCCTAAAATTAAATGAATGAAAAATCTTAATGTGGAGTTTTGATTTTGTCAGGGATTTTAATTATGCTTCTGGAAGCTGTCCTAAATGCGTGCCTTTTGTGAGAGTTGTGTCTTCTGTTAAGTTTAACAGAAGATCTACCACTTGATTCTCTTTGGTATTATGTAACAATGCTTAGTACTTATTAATTGTATAGTAAAATATGTATAGATTACATTAATTACCAGCCCTCTGTTTTGTATATACTTCTAGGTTGTGCAGCCTTGCATGAGCAGTGAGAGAACTGCCATGTTACTCAAAATACTGGATTTTCCCCACAATAATCTTCAGAAGGTACTGGTATTCACTAATTCAGTAGATGAAGCAGAAATGGTTCATAAGGTAAAGTATTTAAATTTACATAGGTAAGTGCTTTTTTCTGACTGTTAAGGTATAACAAACTCAAATATCTTGGCTTCTGAGAATAAAGGAGGAGAGTGAATTTGGAAGTTTATTTCTGCTGAAAATAGCTTCAGCCCTGCCCTTCTGTCAACAAGAAGAAAGTCTGACAGGAATGTCTGGCATAGAATGCATTTATTACTAAGTTTTTAAAGTATGGTCTGTCTGTCAGATTGGAACTTTGAATTGAATCAAACTGTCTTTTTCCCAGTTAAATTCTGTCACGTTTTGTTGCGTGTGTTTGTTTTTTTACTGTTTCCATGAGTGTTATGGGGAGGAAGCTTTAAGCTACCATGTGAAGTTCTGTTCTGTTGTTTTTTCACTCTGGAGTAGTTGAAATTGTAGGAGGCGGTTTCTCTGATTTGAAAGAAACGTTTTCTGTCATCCTGTGAAGGTCTGCTAGAATTGAGTTGAGCTTCAGGGCACAGGGAGAAGATAGCATGCTTAGTATGAATGTTCTTTAAAACTGGCATAAAACTGTTTCAAAGCTACCTGCAATAGAACATGCTCCAGTTTCTCACCTTTCTTGTGGGATTGTATACACAGCATTTCTGACATGGAGACTGAGAAGGGGTTTTCCTGCAATAGTTCTTTCTTCAGATATTCTAGCAATGAATATAGATAAAACAATAGAAAATCCCCTTCCGTACTTTGTCTCTTTGCTGGTCCTCCAGAAGTGTGAAGAGGAGGACAATCCGATTTGAGAGGGAAGCAGTTCTGCTAAGCCTGGATAGGGTGATGTGGGTGACGGGAGTGGTATTGCTCAAGGAGGCAAGCTGTGAGAATGTTAGAATTAAAACCTTTAGTGATAGCTTCAAGGATGGGATAGCGAAAGGGTATGTGGCTGGATTGTTCAGATCTCATAGGAGGAGCGAGACATGTCAGTCCTGAAACATGGAATGTATTCCTGAAGCTGAACAGATTCTGTGATATGTAAAGGATTCTTACTATGTACATGTTAATGTATCTGGAATGTTTAATCTTCAGTAGTTAATTAAAGCAAATCTGGTTTTGTCTCATGACTTTCTAACACACTCTCCTTGTGTATTTGAGGGTTAATTTCTTCAAGCATATCAAAACTGTGCCACCACCACTTCAGATGTAGACAGTTTAAGGTATTTGAAGCTGGTGTACCCAAGGATCACTGTAAACAGCTTCAATACTTCTTTAGCATCAACAAACTCTTAAGTGTTAATTTAGTCCATTAATGTACCAGTTTACCAAATAACCAAGGATTTTATAGTGATTATTGGTGAACCTTGAACTTGACAAATACATAAAGCCTTCTGAGAATACTACATTCATGCAAGTTAAGCGTGGGTACATTAGTGAGGGGTGTTAAGTGCTTTTTTCTGAGACCAAAATGTGGGCCTGCATGTTGTTAGCTGGTAGAACCTGCTTAAAATAGAGAGGACACCTTAATGGTGGGAAAAGCTTCAAATAGAATTTGTACTTTTTCTGTTCAAGGTATTAATCCATAGGAGCCTGGGCTTTCTTAGTTTTCTTTTTACACAGGAAATTAATAAGCTTAATCTCTAACTTTCCTTCGTCTCCCTTTGCAGTAGCTAAGGTATACTAGGTACTAATAAGATACACTGTTAATTAGAGCAGTTATTGCTGTATTGGAATAACATGTAGCTTCTTACTTTGTCATTCAGGCACTGAAGAGCAACTCAGTATTTTCCTTGAAAATACATGAAGAGAGTGAGTTTAATTTCAAGTATATCTTAGAGCAGTGGACAAAAAAGTATAGTTCTGGCACTCATGTTGTGTTAGGTGAGTATTTTCTTTTTGTGTAGTTGTGATTGTGTCTTCATGGTGACTCGTATTCTAAACTAAATAAATACTTACACTAGGTTATCTCATCACTTCTACAAGGTCGGTGCCCTACGAGTTCTCTCTAGTTATCGCTTTATTTAATGCTGCAGCTAGTCTTTTTTTCTTCTTTTTTTTGTCGTTGTCGCTCCTGGGTCTCAGGGTTAACGGCTATGAGGGAAAAACCTTACTTAGTAGAAAGAATATAAAGGAGATTTTTATTTTTAAAATTTATTTTTTAATGCATTAGTTAAAAGAACTGCTAGTACTTCCAGAGAATTTCCTTGATTTCACAATTGTCTTTTACTACATAAGATATTTTAAGTTTGAAATAATTTAAGCTCTGAAGACTTACTTTAATCATTTGACATGTGTTGTGGTTTAATTTTCTTTTTCAAGTGGTTTGCGGTAGCAAAGACTCTTTACTTAGTTTCAAACTTTTGTATATCAAAAACAAGATTGGCTTAATCACATCTGCTTTGTATGTTCATACAAAGTGCGGGCGTGGTCGGTCTTGCTGTTGTGAAGCGCTTGGCTGTAGGCAATTGTATTTACTCTGATACTGATAGGAGATACAGAATTATGCTAGATTATTAGACACTAACATGAAATACTGTTTCTACCATGTGATTGTGAAGTGTATTGATTGGAGAAATATAATGCCTTATGTAAGTGTATTGGGGAAAAAGGGTCTTCTCCTTAATTCCAAAGTCAGTGGATGGGGAGAAGGAAGCAGACATTGCTGATGCTTCACATGCATGAAGTATTACAGTTATCTTACGTGTGCATAAAACGTGTGCTTAGTTTTAACAGATGACTGCATGCAGTCTTTGGGAATTACGGATGCAACTTGCGTGATACATTTCAGTTTTCCTTCTCCAAGAATCTTTGGTCAGCGTCTACACAGCATGTCCAACAACTTCTGTAACATGAAAAAGGTTTGAGTAAATCTTTGCTGGGTTAATATTGTATCTGATGAAGTGGTGGATATATAAAAGCTTTCTAAAAAAAACTTTTTTAGGATTCTATTGTAGATCAGGAATATGCAAAGGCAAAGTCAGTCATTCTCCTAACAGAACACAGTGCATGTGATGCACTTGGGATCCTGCGCTATTTGCAGCGTGCAGAAGCTGAAATTCCACCAGAACTGCTTGATTTTACTGCCAAGACGCTAGAAGCTGAAGAAGACAAGAAATTTTCAAGGCCATTGTGTGCCTATCTTAAAACATTTGGGATTTGCAAGTAAGGAAATACCAAGTTTTCTTGATACCTGTACCGATGCAGGAAGGCTTTGTGTGTCCTGAATGATGACTGCATCTACTTCCTTGACGACCTTTCCTGTTGGATACTTTTATTAAAATGAGGTTTTGATCATTATTTTTTTTTCCTGCTCACTTTTGCACCAGTCTCACTCTTCTTAGGTACTCTAATGAAAACAAAAAATTAACATTGCTATGGATAGCAATGATATGTAGTAGCGTAATTCATTATTACTCCTCCCTAGACGTACTTGAGGGAACTGTAAGCCATTGTTTTGATTAGTACTCTAACCGTAATTGCACAAGGTTTGTGCTTTACTCTGCCTCCATCTCCTGTCTCTCCAAAGTGGGTAAGTAGATAATGAATTCTCTGAGCTATGTGTAACTGGATTGTAAGGAGTAAGCTTGAAAGAAGAAGCTAAAGTTTTCTCGGGTGTGACTTGTAGTGTAGATAACTGTTGTTGCAAGTAACAAAGAATTCCATATTAGTGTTTGTTTTATTCAGAAACAAGTTCTCGTGTGTTTTGTTTTTTTATTTTGTATTAAGTTCTCCACCAAGAGCTTTCTGGCTGTTGCTGTTTAACCCCCAGAGTCATTGGTGCTATTTGAGACAAATACAATATTGAGGGGTGATGACATTTTTAGTGTTTAAAGCTGTTATAAGTCACATCAAAATAGCTTGCAACTGAAAACAAAGGACTTTTTTTCTAAAACCATTTTCTTAATGCATAGGAATAGAACAATGTGTCCAGATCGTCATCAAATTAATTTACAAATGGACGTGCCCCAGGATATTCCAGATAAAATTACACAAATGTCTGGATGTGTGACAGTAAGTAGTTATTATTTATCTTGGGTTTAGGTACTAAGAATACAGGTCTTAAATAGCTACTTAGCATGTTACTTTTTAGTTGTATTACATTAAGATTACTACTGTCATATGTATGCTGTGTATCTTAGATATTTGTCACTTTTTAGCTTTTTTCCTCTCTCCCTTGCATAAATAAGCATACACCGTATTTTCCCTTAAACCTTAGTTCAAGTTGAAAATGTTTTGCAGATGATTCTGAGTTTGCCTCCAGTTTTCTTCTGCATCAAAGATTCCTGTTCTATAGGAAGAGGGGTTATGTTCTGTTCATTCCTTCCCTCTATAAATTGAGACCATATGTGGAGATTAGCAGAGATTAAAGCTTCTATAAACCTCAATTATATTTATTGTAGAGGAAACCCAAATTAATCTTGAAGAGAAGAAGAAGATGATGCACATTTTGTTGAAGTGAGGGTTTTCTCCTTGCTGGCACGTTCATGCAGATTTGCTGAAAAATGAGTATATTCTGGCCTTGTCATTTGAAACTAGTGTTTCCATTTGCAGTACCCACAGAAAAATGGGATACAGCTCCTGTCATCCTCAGGATGGAACAGTTATTTCCTAGTAGGATGTCAGTGCTCTTTGAAAATCGTCTTAGTACAGCATGTTGTTCTAACTGGACTCTTTTAAAAACAGTTTCACGGTTATGAAACCTTCATGGTTATGGGGTTGATTTTACTGTGGTGGTTCTTCACATCCTGATAATGGTTTGTATCTCCAGTCCCCATCACCTAGCTTTTCAGGCCCTTCTATACTGACATGTCTTCTTGTACAGCAGTATTGTGCAGTCTCTTGTCTCCTTGTTGGATGATGATTGCTGAGGGCAAGTGTGTAGACTTTGATGCTTCCTTCCAAAGTTAGGACTTGGGTATAGGTAGTGCTAGATGACTTCTGTTTTGGATGATCGGCTTCTGCCTTCTTCCTGTCCTGTCTTTTGCGGAATTCAGGTGCCTTCAGTTACTTCATGCAGTTACCAGGTGTTATGCATTCCCAAAAGTCATAGGTCATAAGAACAGAAAACAAGGAGAACTGGGTGGATTCTTTGGTGTCACTCCATTTCTGCCTGATAAATAGGCTTTTGTTGGTAGGTATGAGTTCAAACCCTTTGGCAACCTAAATGTACCTGGTTTTAGTGCCAGATGGAGTTGCCAGATTTAGTGGACAGATTTCACGACGCTCCTGTTAGAAATCTGCGCTTACCCGTGGTGTACTCAAGACAGAGTTGTGGCCTCTTAGATTTCATCAGCTTCTGCTGACCACAGAGCCTGGGTGTCCGTCTTTCCAAATCAGTTATCACTTTGATAAGTATTTGCTTACTTCATTGTTTGGAAGTCAGTATAATGGTTTCTTCCTTTAAGAACCTCAAGTGGCATTGTGCTTTTCTAGGGTTTTATTAGGTGGAAGTTATCTTTCTGGTCCTCTTTTTGTTCTGTCTGGCCTCATACACCCAGCGGTATCTCAGTATTTCTGCCTGCCACGACCCTTAGGATGCAGTGCACTGAGCACTTTGTGCATTGATGTAGGTAGTGGTAGATTCATAGTTCTTCATTTAAGTAGTTTTAGTGCAAGAAGAGTGAAGGCTTTGGACTTCCACAGTCAGTTCATCTAAAATTTACTGTAAGTTTAGAGAACACTTAGAATTAAGCTTGAATGGTGTGGAATGCCTTAGTGGTTAGTGGCTTGGCAGGTAGTAGTATAGTTCACTGCTTCTCATTCCAGTGGGGTGCCACCAACTGAGACCTAACAGTTCTTGCTCTGTCGAGTTTTGTCCGCTCTTGACTGCAGTATGCACAGTTAACATTGTTCATAATCTTATGAATCCTAGAACACTGTGGGTCAGAAGAGACCTAAAGGTCATCTAGTCCAACCCCCCTGCAGTGAGCAGGGACATCTTTAACTAGAGCAGGTTGCTCAGAGCTCTGTCCAGCCTCACCTGCAATGTTTCCAGGGATGGCACCTCTCTGGGCAACCNCAGTTCTTGCTCTGTCGAGTTTTGTCCGCTCTTGACTGCAGTATGCACAGTTAACATTGTTCATAATCTTATGAATCCTAGAACACTGTGGGTCAGAAGAGACCTAAAGGTCATCTAGTCCAACCCCCCTGCAGTGAGCAGGGACATCTTTAACTAGAGCAGGTTGCTCAGAGCTCTGTCCAGCCTCACCTGCAATGTTCCCAGGGATGGCACCTCTCTGGGCAACCTGTGCCAGTGTTTCACCACCCTATTGTAAAAAGTTTTACTCCTTCTGCCTACTCTAAATCTCCCTTCTTTTAGATTTAAAACCATCACCTGTTGTCCTGTCACAACAGGCTTTGCTAGAAAAACTGTCCCCATCTTTCTTACAGGCCTCCTTTAAGTAGTGAAAGGCTGCAATGTAATATAATACAGTAATTCATAATCTTCTGGAATGTGTGAGTGCAGCAACATCTGTCACCTCTTTGGGCTTACATTTAGTTTAAGAAATCCTCCAAATCCTCCTTCTTTCTAATGTATTTTACATTTCCAGATACTGCCTCTCCACATTGTAAATGCAACAAACTACTTTGGCCGAATAGTAGATAAACAAAAGGATGAATATACAATTCTTGCTGAAGAAATTAATGAGTATTTTAAGAAACCTGGTAATCAAGTTTCTGTTACAACTGTGGAGAAGCTAGCGCTTTATGGATTATGTGAGAAGACGCTTTTTCACAGGTAAAAACGCTGGGTTTTTTTAAATTGTTCATGTGCACTTTTTTATACAAAGTAATTCAAAACTTCCACTATTTAGTTACAAGTCCACACACTCCCCAAACCAGCCAAAAATCACTACTATTCAAATCATTATTTTTCTCCGCTATCCCATAGTCTTTAAGTTACTGAATGGAAAAGAGAATGACTACCTGTGTGCATACTCAGATATTTTGCTTTGAAAATACCATCTTTTACACAAGAGTAGATTAAAAAACTTTTGACAACTGATTGTATGAGTAATAATTCTGTTTCCTCCCCTACCGTATGAAGGGTTCAAGTGGTAGAGATTTCCCCAAAAGAAGAAGAAAACATGTTTTTTAATGTCAAAATTAAATATATAGATGAAGGCAGAACAAGTCAAGTTAATAATGATCAGCTGCTTCACTTGCCTGCAAAGTTTCAGTCTCTGCCACCTCAGGCTGTGGAATTCATAGTTTGTAGAGTGAAACCCATTGATAATGAAACTGAATGGAACCCTGAGGTAATATTTCTCATGTTTTGCATAGTATTTCCTTTATGTTCTTTAATATCTCTCTCTGTTATTTTCTACAAGAAAACTGTTAAGAACTGCAAACTTAGTTATCAAATTTTATTGCTTATTAGTATTACCAAAAATATCTGCTGTTGGGCCAGGTTCTAAGTCAGTTTTCTTGTTTGTTTTCCTACAAAATAGTAAACTGAGGTTTATGGAACTCTCTGTTATTTAAATGGCTTCTCCCATAGCAAGTTATTACTGCTTTTGAATGTGGGGAGTTACAGGGGAAGGGTGAACTCTGTAAATTGACCTGTTTCAGTATTCTGCCATTAAGGAAGCTCCTTCCTTAAAGGCTAATACTGTTTTAACCTACAGTAGAGTTTGAGTACTTCAGTAGTTTATTCAAAACTGGTTTTATTTATTTGAATACCCTTTTCATTGTTTAACTCAGGGGATTGTTTCATTCTATTAAAATAAAGGTGAAGTTAGGCTGACGCATGTCTCAAAATTCTTTTTTGCTAGGTAACTCATTATATTAGTCACAAAATTAAAGGAATACTACATGAAGCAAAAATAGTACATACTTTGGGAAATACAGCTTGGGTTGACCCAATGGTAGGTACAGAATTGTAGCATATTTATCTAAATTCCTTTATGACAGGAGCACCCATTCTTATCTTTCCTTGTGTCGGTTCCTGTTTTAATTGTATTCTACATGGTATTCACTTAATACTGTTGTTTAATTTACAGCCATGGTGTCTGAGCACTGGAACGGGTTGCTCAGAGGTTGTAGAGTCTCCATCCTTGGCGATACTCAAAAACAATCAGGATCTGGTCCTGGGCAGCTTGACTCTAGGTGACCTTGCTTGAACAAGGGAGTTGGCTGAGGTGACTTTCAGAGGTCCTTTGCAACTTCACCCATTCCCTGATAAATATGTTTGCTTCTGCATAGATGGAATACATGACTGACTAAAAATTGAACTGTAAATCTGGAGACGTGAATATATACCAGGAACAGAGCACCAAATTAGTTATAGACATCATCTAGACTGTTCTACAAAGTTAATAACAGAAGTGCATTTTGGAAACACTGGGTTTTGGGGTTCTGTCATGTCAAATCAATTCTGTATTCATCATGCATTCCTCTGAAGTGATGAAACTGATTCTCCAGTCTTTGTTGTCTTTTATGGTTCTTGCGCTGGTTTAGTTTTAGTTTAATTTTTTTCTGAAATTAAAAACACTTTAAGCGTTTTCCTTAGTTTTCTTGACCAGAGTAAGGAGAATGGGTGCTCTTGTTCTGAGGTTTTTTTTTTCAACTTTACTTGCACCAACATCTAGAAAACTTCCTGGACTTGCGGACTGTTAACACAGCGTTGTGAGGTTTTTCTTTTTAAACTGAATTTCCTTCTGTCAGTGCTCAAAAGAGGGCCGTCAGTTGGATACAAAGGCTGTGAATCTGACCTTTCAGATATTAAGATCGTTTTGGTTTTTACATCTTCTCATTGCAGTGATCTCAGATGTGATGAAATTGCTTTCATGATTGGTTCTGTCAGAGTTGAAGTTAAGTCAGTGCCACCTTTGTGTTCTGTCAGTTCCCCAGCCAGTAAGAGAGGCAGGGATGGCCTGGGCCAAGTAGTTCTGTTGGTAGTGCTGACTGGAAGGTGGTAACTAGGGAGTGTGTCATCCATGTGATGATGTTTCCTCTGAGTATTCTCCTATTCTCCCAAAACTTTGCAGGTAGGAGGCTGCCTGACAGCTGTGTTTTACTTGAAAAGAGTTCTTTTGAAAGGCAGGAATCTATTTTGACAGTTGCGTCAAAGGACAAAACCAGGTGCCTTTTAAGCCTTTACGGCATGAACAATCTAGTTGTGTTTTTATGATGGTTAAGAAAACTTCATGTTATGAGCAAGGAGTTCTGTGAAGAATCGTTATCAAAGGTAGCTCACAAATTGAGGGATTTTTTTTTTTAATCACCTGGATGAGTTCATCAGAAGGGCC
Organism: Eurystomus gularis; assembly: GCA_013400335.1. NCBI lineage: Eukaryota > Metazoa > Chordata > Aves > Coraciiformes > Coraciidae > Eurystomus > Eurystomus gularis. The sequence goes on along the minus strand of VZZY01006821.1, from coordinate 157,974 downwards.
TCCTTATATTTCAGAGTTGTGATATGCCTCTTGTGGCAGCTTGGCTAAAGAGTGTACAGTAAGTGATTCTGTGCTTTGGAATGTATTGTGCGATGTTTCTCCATCTGATCATCTAGTCAGCTGAAAAATAAAGTGGAAAGAGTATTATTTGTAAGTAATTCCCTTTAGTAGCTTCCTTTCCCAGGTGGTGTGTCTCAACTTTCCTCCAGTGTATGTGCTTTTGATTTTGTTCAGGGTTTTTCTTACCATGGCCCCCCCACCCGCCCCAGCACTTTTTATTGTTATTTGGGTCTGGAA
>VZZY01006821.1:108603-157556 GCA_013400335.1 Eurystomus gularis | reverse complement strand
AGTCATTCTGACTGGGGTGTGTTTTGGCTGTCATCAGGTTTAGGATTGTTTACTTCGTTGCCATCTTGATTCTATGACCTTGGACTAGCCACGAGTTACTTCAGCCATTATCACCAGGAACAGGATGGTGATGTTTTGAAAACAGTTAAACATGGGTAGGTTTGTGTTTGAAAAGTCAGAGAAAAGGAATTGCTTCCAGGTTTAAATAAATGTGGATATCTTTTAAAGCTTTACCTAAAGAACTGCTTAGAGTTGGACAGAGACTATATGGTCTGTACCATACTTATGGTATGTTTTGTAATTCAAGGTCCGGGTTACCAGGATTTCACATTTGAAGATGTCAGTCAATGAATACAACATTCGATCTGAGATTTTGTCTACAGGTCTGGGAGCTGACAATCCAGAACATATAACACAGCTTCAGGAGTTGTGCAGACATGTGAAAACATTAGATCATGCAAAGAACTTGGAGCCTTTGTAAGTGCTTAAAAATTTTTTTCAGCATATACCTTACCAAGAAAAAAAATGTTATTTAGTTTTAACAGGATATTTTAATAATCAATGCTTATGAATGTGATCTCTGCAGTAGATTGATTGTATAGTGTTTGCTGAATCCTGAGTGCAGCTGATGAAGCCCCTGGCTGTACAACTGGAAAGCCAGAGGTTTCTTGCTAGTAAATGAAGAACTTTGAGTATTCTGAAATACTTACTTTTTCCAAACTGGAATGAAATGTGATGAAAAGTCCCCACCAACCTATGGAATTCTTTGTGAAAGGGAGTAGTTTCCCTACCTAGGTCTGTAACACACAGCAAGGCCAGTAGATTTTTGTGATTTAAAGAAAAAACTGGTACCATCAGAATTTTAAATATTCTCCTAACTTGGATTTCTGTATAAATGCATCTTACTGAATTACTAAAGTTCAGCAATCCTGTAGTGAGATTTATGGTTTCCTGTAAGTGCATTATATGTATTTTTTGTATATATTACAATGAAAAACTTAGTTGGAAATCCTTTTGAAGTTATAATTAGGAATCCTTTAAATATGAAACATATTTAAACCTGTTACTTGTAAAATATCTTTTTCTGTGTTCAGAAGCATGAAGGATACAGCTGGTTCAGAGAACGCACCCAATCCACAGAACGTGTCAACACAAAATTCTACTGAAAGCTGTAATTCTCCTAGAGTTACTGAGAATCATCCATGTGGTAAACCTTTTGCTAATTTCCAAAATTGTAAATTGTAATTAAATGCACATGTTTAAATGTCAGTCTAAAAGCCAACTTTGCAAATGCAGACTTCTCTGAGTGTGCAGAGTAGCATCATAGAGCTCATGTTTACAATGAGCCACAAATACTGTGTGGTTAGCAGCCTGGAGGTGCGTTGAGACTGAGCCGTTTAGCTATGTTAGCATTTGGGAAATACTCTGTCCTTGAGAGAATCAGAATTGTTTGGCTCTGAATGGAAGGTGTGAGCAGGAAATGTCTCCTGTAGAGGGGTTGAGCATTTGCTGTCAAAGGCCACAGGGTTTAAGGAAGTTGAAATCTGCTGAAACATGAGGCAATAACAGCATTGCTGTCTGGGTGGTCTGTTCCCCCCTCTCCAAGATTCAGGGTGATAGAAAATTGCTTTCTTTTTTTAATTTTTAGTTTAATGCCCAAGGATGTGGTATTCAGTCAGTAGAGGCTTAAAAGCACATGGCTTTGTCAGTCATAGGAGGGAGAGAGGATGGTCTGGCAGCAGTTGGCACACGAGTTTGGAGCAGTGAAAGCGGAGTGATTAAAAGGTTGCAGCAGGAAAAAAACAAGGTCCTGGAGTGCTTACCTCAGAAGGCTTTTCTTCCTGGTGTAGTACAGTGACTGTAATCCCATGTTTCAAGCTGTGATAGTAACATCGATATTAGTTGTTTCCCTGAAACTTTTAGTAAGTTTCTAAAGCAGCATGTTTCAGGTCTCAAGTAAATAGTCTTGAAACTGGAAAAACCTTTACCTGACCAGGAAAACTGTGCATTTTGGCTTTTATTTTATTATACCAGTTATATTCCTTTGTAGTTAAAATTTTTGGTTAAATTATTCATTTTATGAAATATGTCCAAACAAGAAGTAGGCAATATAAATGCCAAATACCGTCTGGCAGTAGTAACTGGATTGCTAGCAAGTTATTTTTGTGATGGGACTGGGGTGTTCTGGAAGTATCTGGTTTCTATAGTATGGATAAGTATAAAATATCTTTCTGGATTTCTTATTTTTAGATGGTGTGGCTCAAACTAAGGAAGCAGAAGAAACTACCCTCCGTCAGCATAAATGGTACAAAACCAGGACAGTCATCCTTCCTGTGATTACCTGAGTAAATAGGTAGAATGAGGGTGGAAGTATTCTGTTACATCAGTGTTGAGCTGAGAGCTTACTGTTGCCATTATATATATGTGTATACACACATCATCTTGTGAAGCCCTTAAGGAATTTAAATTGCTCTTTTGCTTACTCCTGGAAGCTAACTTTATCTGTTGAAGTTACATAATCTTTGATTAGACGTTATCGTACTAGGAAGTGAATGAAAACAAACACTTTCTCAGCTAAATCTGTGGTATAAGCTCTGAGTTGCGCTTGTCTGGATTGCGCTTTAATCAAAGACTTTTATTTGAGATCTCACTTGTAACTGCTACCCTTCTGTCTCTGTGTATCAGTATTTAAATGGGATTAATCAGTTTTGTCTCTCCTCTTAATGTGATCCTGTTCGTAAAAAATAAATCTGACTTTATTTTGAGAATGTGTCCACAAAACAAGATTATGGCCTATTTTCTTTTTTTTTTTCTGTTTCTGGTGGTATTGTTTGAAAGCAGGTACGTTACCCTTACTCCTTTGTGGATAGGACAATTTCTGTTGATAAATAATTTGAGAAGCATGCAATAGAAGTGAATGTTAGGTTTGGTTTTGATTACGAGTATGCTGAGGGACATCTTAAGTATGTTTTGTGGGTAAAGTCAACAGACAGTAGATCCAGAGAAGACTTTAAATTTCTTAAGACGCTTTGGGACTAGACAGTGCCTCCCTTTGGTGACTTACGCTTTTTCTTCTACCCATTAGTGCTAGTTGTGAATGACTTAACATTTTCTTGTGTGAATACCAGGAGTGCTTTTGTACTTACGCCTATTGGAAAAGTTCTTGATAGGGCGATTGAATCCAGATGTATCTCCTGCAGCTTGGCTGCATGTTGAGGTACAGCTTAGCAGTTAATGAGGGTTTGGATATGACTGAAGGTATGGTAAGGGAAGGAACCCTAATGAACAGATGTTGCAGTCTGCTAATAGGATTTATCTTCCACCTGTTAAAATGTTTCAGCATTTGGGGGAAGTCTGAGGCACAACAGCTGTGGAATAAGCAGTTGAAAGTCTTGATAGGAAACATGTATTGGTGTCTGTGGTCAGCTGAAAAGTTTACTTTTTCAGAGGTTGGTTTTGCTACTGTTACCTTTTCCTTTGTCCTTTCAATATTAGACTATAATAGCATCTGCAAATGAGGCATTAAGCTTGGTTCCTTTGGATATCAGAGTTAATGGAGAGTATCTCCCCACTTGAACTAGTGGATGCACTTCTTCAAAGACCGAGATTGCAGTGCTTCTGTAGGCACTTGGCTGATGTCCTGTTGTGCTTTCCTGACGTTACTGTTCAGTGTCAGAACACTATGATTGAGTACAGCTACAGCCGTTGAGACTCAGCTGGTTGGTTGTAACCTAACAGGAAAATTCTGGCTGTGTGTGAGACAGCTTGTCTAAAACTCAGTTGTTTGCTGTTTTGGAAAAATTCCAATTAAACTTTCTTTATTTTAGCTTTTATCCAGAAATAAAGTGGTTTCAAAATGAAGAGACTGTTACAGTGAAGGTAAAAATATCAAGTGTAGCTGACTGTAAATGTGAGTTCTTGAAAGAGAAGGTGATTTTCAGGTAGGTTTATGAACTTTAAATATAATAAACAAATCATTTGACTGCGAACTTTCATTTAGTTTTTGTAAAACTTTTTTTATAACAGTGCTTGTTCAGAAGACAAATTTTATTTGGCTGACATGGAGCTGCATCAATATATACTCGCAGAAAAGTCTACGTATGTGATTAAGGATAAAGAGGCAATTATTGTTCTTGCAAAAGAGAAAAAAGGAGCATGGTGCAAATTACTGAAGAACAAGGTGAAGTGGAAATTAATTTGAGAATTATTGAATGTTCTAAACCTACTCAATGTGCATCAGTTCAGGTATTGCAAACAATGTTTTTGTCAACAGAATCCTCATGTGTCTTTTGATTTTGAACACTGGGAAGATTTTGAAGATAGAAGCCCTTTTCCAGTTGGTAAGGAATTAATGAGTTTGCATTTATAATGCATAAAAGGATTAGTATCCTCCTTTTTGTGTAGGCTTTATCTGAGATACTCATTTATTTCATATATGACACTTAGCTGGCTTGTTCAGATTCTCAGAAAACAGACGAGAGGACCTCTAATAAAAAAAATACAGGTAGTAGGGTGTTTTTCTATCAGAATAGCACAGACAAAAAGCAGTTTAAAGTAGGTTTTAGTGTTTTGGGCTAATTTGTAGTCCAAAATGGGGTTTCATTGCTATTTTGGGGTTTTTGTTTTGTGGCTTGTGTTTTTTTAATACTGGTATATATCTGTTCTGAAGCTCTTATTTTCTTGTTTTATAAATGCTACACTTTAATTACTTCTAGGTACTAAAAAACAGTATTGTACTGCTGCAGTAACCGAAGAATTGGTTGACTACTCAGAAGACAGTGAAACAGAAAGTGATGAGTAATCTGGAGACAGATCTTTTTCCTGTGATAAGAATTATTCTTCAAAATAGTGTCTCTTGCATGAGTATTTCCACTAAAATTGATGAAACTGAACATAGAGGTAGCAGAACTGTTCCTTAAAATTAAAAGGAAAATACTGAACGATCTCCTTACCTTTGGGCTCTCAGAATCTGAAGAAATAACTCCATAGAAGAACATATCTAATTTTTCTAGTGCCTTCACTTTAAAATTGTTGGCTTTAATGATCGCATGCACACATGTACGCATGCCATCCAAACAATAAAATGTAAAGATTAAACTTGTGTTGTGAAGCAGTTGAATTTATTAGTAAATACAGAGCTTCTACTAGTTTATCTGAGTAACTCTGCTGTGTTTGCAATAGTCAGTAATTTTTGAATTTCATAAATCGTGGTGATCTGTCCATTTTCTACCACAGCCTTCATAATCATATGTGATCAGTTTGTTGCCAGTCATGGTATTTGTCAGTTTTGCATTGAGAAACGATGCCTCAGCTCCAGTGGCAATTTTTGTTACTTGATTGAACATATGTTGACTTGGTTTTGGAATACTTCACAGTGCAGCTCACTGTAGTAACTAGTTGGTGTACAGCTTTTGTGGAACGAGCACTGTGATAGTAGATTCAGTACTTGTTTTCAGTTTATCATTTTCACTTGCTGTGAATACTCTTATTTCATTACCTCCCATTCACCTAAAACTCTTCTCTTTTGCCTGTGAACAATAAAATCATGTCTGTTTAGCACTCAGGCTTTGCCTTTTTTAATATACTGTCTTTCAGTAAATAATTCCTTGTTAGATTTTTGCACATCCAGAACATCTTGCAGTAAAGTTCTAATGTAAAAAATAATAACAACAAAGTAATCCGGTATCAATCTATCTGCATCTGTAGATTTTAAAGTACATTAGTTTCACAACATATCTATACGGTGATTTAGAATAGACAGTTTACAGATTTATTGTTCTGTTCGACCAGGACGAGTACACTTGCTTGCTGGCAATTATTCTTTCGAGAAACATTGGGATGCCTTCAAGAACGGGCGGAGGACTGTAATGTTTACACTGACCGTTTTTCTAGTGTTAGTATATAGTAACACTTCTTTTTGATTTTTAAGAATATTGCTGATGCCAGTGGAAAAGTGTCATATGACAGAAACAGTCGTGATTGTTAATGCATGGTTAAAAAAAACTACTGCTGATGGGAACCTGACTACAACTGAGCTTAATTACAACTTTCACAGGTACTTGCTAAGCTGAAATTGTTGTAGAAGTATTTAAGAAAATAGCTACTGTAACTGTATCTTGATCTAGCTCTGCATTGAGGCAAACAGAAAACTGTCAAATCACCTAATTGAAAAGAGTGGTGGGGCAGGGTGTTTTCCTTAGTGCATTTTGTTCTTCTTTGAATTGTCTGATATCTAAATGTAAGGTGATTTTTCTGCTGGTAGATAAATCTAGTGGGTTATTTAAAAGACGTAAGACCAATGTACCTACATTAATCTCATCCTCCTGCAGTACCATACTAGTTTATGCATACATGCATAACTAAGATACCATGGCACAGGTGAAAACTGAAGTGTAGTGAAAGACATAATTTTTGTTTGAGAAGTAAGACACCTTAATGAATGAGAAGCAAAAGCTGGCTTTAGCCATACCTTCCTAGCAGCTGCAAAGGGCCAGCCTATAAAGAACAGTGTAAAACATGTAGCAGTACTTTCCAAAAATATTCTTTTGGCCTCAAGCAGTTTTCGATCAGGGTCATCATGAGAAAAAATATTTTTCTGTGGACGTCTTACTTGAATTAGTTCAGTTGCATTTTGAAACCTTTGTCAGCTTTTAACGTTTTTCCTGCACTAAGGAATTCAGTAGTCAATGTACGTCATTAAGAATTAGGGGGTTTTCTGTGATTTGAAGCCATCCCAGCTCTGTCTGCTCGAAATGCTGTACCCTCCAGATGTAACAGGAACACATTGCTTGCTTTTCCCATTTCTGATTGCTTAAGACTCTGTCTGTGAACCTCTATCATCATTTTTCCCTTCATCCTCCAATCACATATCTCTTATTTCAGCCTTCGAAACAGTAGTAGATAGTCATTCCATACACAAAAGTGTCCCACTGCTTCGGTATTTCCCTGAACCTTATAGTTCTTCTGTTTGAAGTGATGTTTTTACCGGCTCGGGTAGGGAACAGCCGTTGTAACAGTGTGACTTGGGACAAAAAGAACTGTGACAAGTAGGCACTTCCTATGTAATGGCATAATTACAATGATTTTGGTCTCCATTGCCTGCCTTAGTCATTCTTAAGCATCTTTTTGTGTTTGTTTTACCTTGATCACACGTGGAACTGGTACTTCCATGGATCTGACTATAATCACAGAACCTCCTTCAAATGAATCTGAATCCATCATTTTTAGCTGTACCTGTGGGATTGCTTTTCCATGTAGGTAGACACAAAATGAAATCTTCAGGAACTTAAGTTTTATTTCTTTGTAGCTGCAGAATGGTAGAAATAGCTTCTTTAGTTGAATTTGCTAGGTTAGTTAGTGTGGACTTAGGATCTTAAGCCACTTGCTTGGTATTCTTGTGTTATGTGTTTAGGAGGAATGTGCTTAGAAGTTGAGAGGACTTCTCAGTATAAACAGTCTTTCTCTCAATCACTTCAAGATATTGACAAGTGACTTGTTGAAAATCAGTTCTTTATCTGTTTGCACTAATGGAATATAGTAGTGAAAAATGTTATCAATCTGTAAGTTTCTTGGGCAGGGAAAGTAAAAGCTGCTTACACTTACATCTTAATGAATCTATTTTTTTTGTATTTTATCTTCATCAGCTACAAAATGGAGCGTTTCTAGGATAATGAGGTTATCTCTGTAAAGTCATACATTGAGGAGAATTTCTGTGGCATTTACTTATTGTTCTATTAAATTGGATGGTGTGGGAGAAAACCCGCTCAAGAAATTTAAGCTTTAATTATCTTGCTCTAATTAAAACAATCAGCCTCTTCTCATCCTGTCAACCATGCTTTCCATTTTTTACTTGATTCCCACTTTCTCAGTCTTTAATTTTTTGATAGCTAGGATTTGGTATGAGAAACTGAGAATGGGTTAAGCCTGGTTTTGTGCTGTTTCTGTCCTTTCTGTGGGGCCTGTTGAATGTGATGCTGCAAATTACAGCTGCTTGATTCCTTTCAGCAGTGCGATCAAAAGCATCTTGGCAGTGTTGTTGGTAAGCTTTGTCATTTTCACAATTGTAAAGTTCCTGGGTTTTATTTTAAGTAATTTTAATGCAGAAAACAAGACACTAATATATTAACAAACAATGAAAACAGTTCTGCTGGACAGTGTAATCTGGCTCAAATCTTTCACTTCTTTATATTTAACATTTTTCAAGTACTGAAGTGTTGCAAAAATACAACAGTATGAACAACTTAGAAAGTATAAATGTGTGCCAAACTAAATTGAATCTCCTTCAACCAGTATAGCACTTAAACAACCTGGTATGTAAAAAATGTCTTATTCAGTATCTTCCTCAGCTGGAACAACTTCCAAAAGCATCTGAAGGTGCATAGTGATGGTCTCTGAGGAAAAAAAGGTTAGTGAGAGGCTTTATGAGAAAACAGTATTTCTATTCAGGCTTATACTCTTTTTCTAAGTGAAAAAAAATATCCTTGTGAGTAGTTGTTCGTCTTTTCTGTATTCGTATCTCTAACTTAGCAAATAAGGGGTGGGGAGTAAAAACAGTCTTAAGATGCAAGCTACAACATCTCAGGGTTTATAAACCTGCTCTTACTAGAGGACAGTGCTTCCAGTTGCATAATTACATACTACTTAATCTGAGGGGCAGGAGAGAGATGCTGGATTTTTAAATTTTTTTTTTTAATGTCTGTGGAACTAATTCTGCTCTCTTCAGCTGGTCCCACATTCCCTTTTAGAAATATCTGTCTTATCTTGTTTTCCCTGAGGTAATTGCAAAGAGTTTCTCTTGAGACTATGCAAAATCATTTTATAAATGGTCATACTGGGTTCTTGCAGCTTTCACTTTACTCAGCAGTACTGTGATTTTTCTTGGTCTTCGTGCTGTTAATGTTTCTTTACTAAGTATAGTAAAATTTACAACCTGAGCTAAAAGCAGTATTTTGTGGCATAAGAATGTATGTCTAATCTTTACTTAATGGCTGAAGCGATGTTTTGAAATATGGACAATTGAAAAACTAACTTTACAGGTAAAATAGTTCTGTTCATTTTAAAAGTCAGTTTCTTCATGCAACTGCAGTGATGTATTGCTCTTTTGTCAATTAAGCTTCATTTTTTCTAAGTCAGGCATGACTTTTATTCACAGGAAGGAGTAAAATACAACCTTCAGTAAAGCTCGTTATATGACCCTCACTGTACGTCTGGAAAATTGCCTCCCTCCACACCTCGCTCCTATGATTTAGAGTAGACCATATAATGAGCTTCATTACAGTAATTAATGTTTAGTAATGTGCTGTTGAATTTGGAGCTGGCTGAGATATACTTACTTGATATTTTCTGGGGCCAGCTGAATTTAAAATGAACAAAAAGTGCATAAACTATAAGTCCACTAAGTATAAATAAAACGCAGTACAAATAGGGCAGTTCGGGTGCACTGATGATTGGTGCCAATACCAGTAAAATGGACACTACTATCACTATGGCTGGAATGATGATGGGTACCTGCAAGATATAAAACACAGAATTACTTGTTTATACGCTTTCTGTTCTTACAGAAGTTGCATATATGAAAGAAGAGTATTTTAATTGCCTTCTGCGTTTTTTTCATTTTAAGATTTATGGAATTAGATGTGGCAATTGAAAGAGTAACATGACTATGGACAGAGAAAATCTTCTGCTAAATCATTGACCAAGACGCTGTTGTCTGTATTGCAAATTGCAGTGTAAAAGCCTTGCGAGGCTGGTGTTGGTCTCTTCTCTCAAATTAGTAATGATAGGACGAGGGGAAATGGCCTCAAGTTGCGTCAGGGGAGGTTTAGATTGGATATTAGGAAGAAATTCTTCACTGAGAGGGTAGTTAGGCACTGGGATGGACTGCCCAGAGAGGTGGTGGAGTCACCATCCCTGGAGGTGTTTAAGGAACGAATAGATGCAGTGCTTGAGGATATGGTGTAGTGGTTAGAGAGGATTTGGTGTAGTGGTGTAGTGGTCAGAGTGATGCTAGGAGAAGGTTGGACTTGATGACCCTGGAGGTCCTTTCCAACCATAACAATTCTGTGATACTGTGAAGGAAGCCAGGACCCAATTCCAGTGCAATGAACATAGGTCTTATTTCATGTACTCTACCAGTGGTAGTCCCCTGACTGCCATTCCTGTCCCTGAACATGAGGCTTATGCCCATCATCTGTGCAAGTGAAAATAAACATTGTGTACTTCCTTCCAAGTCCTTAGGAGCTTTGTCCTAGTGCAAAACTACAACAAAGAGAACAACTACAAATAAACTATTAGGTTTCAGGTAAGGGGGGGGGGAGGAGTCTGTTAAAATATCCAAATATTCAGTATTTGTGGCAGTGGAGCAAAGGCCATACTGAATGCTGAACTTACCCTGATTGGTCTCCTGAGTTCTTTTCTTGTAAACCTCATAAGAACGAGTGCAAATACAGTTAAACCATAAAAGATCCAGACTGCGAAACTGAAATAATTTATGAGTGTGTTAATGTCACCAGGGATAATATAAATAATGGCAATGGCCCCCTAGAATGGAAACAAAAATTAGTGTAGCCGACTGTAAAAGGAGGCTGAATCTGACTCGTGTCAGTATGGGCGTACGTTTAGTGTCCCAGCGCGGGATCTGTGCCTGCTTTCGCTTACACACGTGGGCGGAGGTGTATTGCAGCACCTTTAAAGATAGTGTCCATGTCCTGCCAACGTCTGTTTACTTCTGTGTGTGATCGTAATTCCATTTTAAGCCAAAAGACTTAAAATTTTTGTGTTGATCTGTTTTGCTGTTGACTGTGTATCTTGAAGTGAAGATACTCATTAGGTTATTAAAGTTACTGGGAGTCAACAGAGCAATTGAATTTTGAATTTTCTTGTTTAACCTTGAAGATAAATGGGCAAAATAAAATTAACAAGATGTTCTAGATTTATTTTTGACGTGTATTTACTGAAAATATTTTTTTGTGAGATGTAAATTCATTCTTACAGAGAGGAAATAGGGTAATGATAGCTTGCTTTCAGGCATCCTGTGAAATAAAGGATTTGCCCAATACTAAAACTAATTTAATTTAGTTTGTTTTCATGCGGTGGATTCTTCAACACTTTTATTTTAAAATCTAGTTCTGGAATGAAACTTCAAATTGAGAAATTGGTGTTTTCTGTATAGTCTTTTATCCTAATATATATTTCGCCATTTTCTTGTCTAGGTAGCCAAAGATGTATCAAGACTTGGTAAGAAATTGTGAAAGTACGTATTACTGGAGAATCTTTGTTAATTTTTCGGTACCTAGAATATACTTACATTAAACATGACAGCAGGAGCTGGTGTTAAACGCTTAACACTAATGTAAGATAGCACCTTTAGCATGTGCCCTTCACGACCTGCAACGTAAACAAGTCTGACAAAACAAAAACAAGCCAGGTAGTTAGTGTGGCACATCGGCTTGGCTTGGTGTTGCTGAAACAAAGTGAGTACCATTGATTGTGTGGTTACATCTGATTATAATTTCATCAGCGTTTCCTTTGATATACAGTGGGATTCAAGGAGTGGTGGTGTAGACCAAAATTAGGGAAATAAGCGGTATTAAGGTAGTGAAGCTGGAAGTAATTCTGAACCAGTATTGAAGTAGTGAACTTTAGTTTCAGAATCATTAGTTTGTACCTGTAACATAAAATTATTTTGGAAAAAAATGTTAGCTTTTCTGTCCCTTTAAATATTTCCTTTTTGATGTGCTTCATAAAAAAGCTGCATTGACAATCTTCTGTCAAAAAATTGGTCTTTACAGCCCAATACATTCAGATGTATTTGAAGTTTAAAATATTTTGAAATAGTAAATGGAAGTGTTGAACAGCTGATAGAAAGGAATAGCTTCTCTTTCCAATTCTTATGTTTCTTTACTGCTGGTTTTGTAACTGTTTAATCCTTAGCTTTAAACTCAGCAAGAGGCAAAAAACCCTTGTGCTTCACTGCTTTGAATAAGAGACCTTATTTTCTGATTTTTCAAACCCACATGGCCACTTTCTTTTTGAAAGTTAAACAATACAGCTGTTTGCAGGTACTTTTTTAATTACATATTGTACATTTGGATCAGAATATCTGTATCTTTGTGCGTAGACACATAGATGTACATATACATTTTTCCACCCTTTAAAAATTTTCATTTTGAGATATTTAGAATGGGAGCTTACCTGCCTGTGGTAAAACAGGTCCCATTAGCAGATCCAAGTGTAGAAAAGACCACAAAGAGAGGAACTATCCAAGAGGCTGGATAAAGGACTCTATCTCCGAATGTCTGGAAATGGGATTAAAATGAGTAAATTTTGTCATTTTAACTGCCCTGTGGTACATTCAGTAATGTTGGAGCGTCTTGAAAAGTAAATCAGGTACCTAAGGTATTAACAATAAAAATGTGTAGCATATTTTGTGTAGTTATTAAAGAATGCTTTGCCAGTTGAAGACCTGGATTAATTCGTGAACCACTCTGTAAAGAGTAGAATATTGTTGTGGTATTTGAGATGCAGCATCCGTAGGAAACATATGGAGACAGATGTAAAAAACACATAGAAATTCTTGTGAAAAGACACCTTGTTTGAGGATGTCTGCTACATAGAAAGATAACATTGCAGCAGAGCACAGTGCATCGACAGGCTGCTTTCAGCCTGTATAGGAGTAGTACCAGTGACGGTGTGACAGCCGAGGCCTTTTGGGTGGACAAGTCAAGGACAGACTTGCTGAGGTCTTTCACTACACTTGAGTTTTTACCTGTGCCGTGGGATCTTAGTTATGCATGTATGCATAAACTAGTATGTTACTGCAGGAGGATGAGATTAATGTAGGTACATTGGTCTACTATAAAGGAATTAGAATTAAAACATTTTTGACAGGTAGATTTGGGGGTTTGCAGTGGGGGGGTGGTTATATTTTGGGTTTAAGTGAAGTGTAAAGAATTCTGGTTTTGCACCAATGCAACATCACAGGCGTTTCTTTCGCAGTGGTAGGACACTAATCGGTGCTAAGCAAGAAGTGTACTTAGAGATGTACAGACCTCTTTATACAACACACTCCTTTCTGTGCTGCCTTTGCACTGCTCAGGGTCAGTTCTGAGAGTCTGTTCATTTTAGACTAACGAGTTCAGCGCTGTTCCGGTGGTGAACTTGGTAGTGTATCGAGGACTGGTTCTTACTCAAGATGTAACTTGATATATGCATTGCTGTATCTCTTGGTGCAAACAAGATGCTAAAATGCACCAAAGCTCTGCATTTTAAAATATTTTATTGTTTAACTTTTAAAAGTATTTCTGTATTAGTGTACTGCTTCCCAGTGCTACGCTGTATTTTGTATGCATGTCACATACCGTTTGTTTTCCTCAAGAACCCATAGTAGGAAACATCGCTGTAGGACCTCTGAAGTTGTTTCAGAAACAAATGTCCCACAGAGAACTTACAGAGTGGAACTGAAGGGATAGGTGTTTCTTAAGACTTGAGACATTTATATAATTTTAAATTTTATCTGTAATAGTATGTCTTGCAATAATTTTAAAAGGATATTTCTTAGCCTTGTTAAGAAATAAAAGCAAGAATAAGGAGAAAGTGAACTATGGGCTACTTGCTGTTACCTCCAGAAATGACAAACTTTGGTTTACTGTTGTTTTGCCTGTGCTTGTTTCTCAGAAATACTGGAAACACCGAAAAGGGCAAAGCAGCAGTCAGATGTTATTTTTCCCTCCACTTTTTTGCGGATTACAGGAAACAGTCAGCTCTGAGCTGTAGGGCTTACAACATGTTATCTGCATTACTTTCACTTCCCTTTTTTTTTTCTTGGGATATGACAAAACTACTGTTTAAGCATTGCTGAAATAAAATTTAGATTTAAGAAATGACAGTAAATAATGGGGAAAGGTGGCACTGACAGCTTAGAAATTGTCTTAAGAAAAATACAGGTTCCTTTTTGCTCATGACTTTAATGCACACAGCCTTCTTCAGATGCTCTATTACGAAATAAAGTGGCTTACCACAGCAACTGCCTGGGACTGCAGGAGTTCTGTTGAAGTCATTACGGTGAAATAGGAAATGTTTATCAGAACGTAACAAACTGTAACCAAGGGGATTCCGATAATTATAGATAGCGGTAGATTTCTAAAGAATGCAAAAGTAAGACTCCATCAGCATTGCTGTATCACTGGTAGAGTTGTCATAGTAAACTGTGGATTCTTACTTTTCCCCATATGCTCTGTAGGTATATTTACATTTCTTTATTGTAGAGTCATGGAAATCAGAGTTTTTTAAAAGGAAAAATACAAATCTATGCACATTTTACAGAGCCTGTAATACATGCTAGTTAGCTCTTTCTGTTAGCACTCAAAGGTTGAATAACCCTTGCTTTTAAAAAGCAAGCCTGCTTGTACAAAAGTACTAAGTGTTTTAATTTTGTCATTAGAATCACTGCTGTCCTACACATTTTACCTGTAAGGATTTTTAAGTTCTTCTGTGATGTAATTGAGTTGATTCCTGGAAGGAAAAACATTTATACAACGTTATTAGCTGTCAGGTGTTGAAGTCTAAGATATTATAGAGTCAGATGTTATTTCCTGTGTTACTGTTTTGTACCTTTTCAGTTAAAAAAAAAAAAGTGCAACTAATCTTTTAAGTTGTAAAACCGCAGGATTAAAAACCTGTGAGCTTCTTACTCAAACGTTAGCCTCTTGATTCACCATCTTTTACTCCTCTGGTTTTTTTTTTCTGTCTTGGATTTTGAAATGAGATTGTCTTAGTTCTAGGATAAAATATCTCAGAGTAACAAAACTGTTGGCAGATGTCTCAAATTTACAAGATAGCCTTAGAACTTCCAAGCTTTGCGATATCTGAGTCCTTTCAAATAAAAGCACAAGTTTATCCGTGGCAAGGACTGAAGCAAGTCTGCTGATGTTTCACAATTGTTCTGTAGGTCATATTGTCTAGAAAACTGGCATGAAAATCTTTTGAAGGATTACACCTATCAGAATTGTAATTTCCCAAGTTAGAAATGCCAAATACTCATTTTTGCTAGAGCATCTAGAGCATATTTAAACAAAATTTCAACTCCTCTACTTCTGAAACTGTAAGGAGGAGTTGGTACTTACAGTTCAACAGACGTAATTTTCAAACATTGGTGCCTAGTGGTTACATAGAAAAATTAATTATTTAGGCACTAGCTTCCATGCCCCCTTAAAAAATTTAGGTGCGTGTCTGAATTGGCAAACGTAACGTGCCTCAGTTGAGACACTCAAGCTTGGAAATAGAACCTGAAAGAGCAATCCATTTAAAAATAAATTCAGTTTTAAACATCTAGGACTTGCTTTGTTGTAAGTTAATATTTATATTCTTAATTCTTTCCAAAATATGAATGATCTATATGCAAACTTCTACAGTTTGAACATTTAAGAATAGCATTAATGGATCAGATCTTGATACGAGATTTGTGCCAACAAAGCCCTAGACCAACTGACTTTCAGGAAAGGAATCGTGTTAAGTATTTTCTGGACTATGGCAGAGATTGAAGGTAAATATTCCTGCCAGTAAATAAGCCTGTTCTTAAGAGTGCTTTCCAGAATTACTTTCATAAGTATTAAATATAAGTGCTGTATGTAGAACATAAATGTAAACCCAGATCCGTTCATATCTATGATTATTTTCAAATGTGTTTTCTTAAATCTGATATGGTAGATAATAATAGATAAATAGACATGGAGGTTTAAAGTTGAAAGCTTCTCAGGGAAGAAGACCTTAATATTTTTACATTAAGTCCAAGTGAAACTGAATAAGGAAACATTTTTTCAAGTTCAGCCTTAAGAATTCTGACATGTAATGTTTTAGGTGTGGTGGGGTTTTGGGGGATTGGTTGGTTGGTTTGTTCATGTTCTCCTGTATTAATCAAACAAGCCTACTACCTATTTCACAAAAAATGGAAATTGAGAGGGTATTCTGCAGGGGCTCTG
Organism: Eurystomus gularis; assembly: GCA_013400335.1. Classification (NCBI taxonomy): domain Eukaryota; kingdom Metazoa; phylum Chordata; class Aves; order Coraciiformes; family Coraciidae; genus Eurystomus; species Eurystomus gularis. The sequence continues at coordinate 141,579 of VZZY01006821.1, read as the reverse complement.
GGAAGGCTCTTTTGCCTAACATAATGGAATTAAACTGTGTTATATTCTCCTCGTTACTACAGTATCTAAACACCCTCAGCAGCAAAGCAGCAGCCATTTCAGGATCTAGTGTAGTTTCTTTGCCCAGCAAACTGGGGGTTTGGGGTTTTGGGGGTGAGGCAGCCTTAACCAAACTGGTAGTCTTTTCCCAGAATCAGTAACAAGTCAGGTGTTAACTTTTTCAGATCACGTCTTTGACTTCTACAGGGAGAGAGTAAACCAGTTAAAAGGCCCTTAAACTGGAAAGGTTAATGCTAGTAAAGATACCTTACCATCCATCATATGCCCAGAGTCCGTTATAAAATGCCAAACTGATAGAGCTAACAGAAATTTTACTGTCCTTGAAAGAATCTTCAAAGTTTTCAGTTTTTCCTGAAAATAAGATGTAGAATAGTTGTATCAGTGTTGAAAATCATTCCTTCAGTCCCCTCACCAGATGAAGAATTGTAGTCCTACATGTTTAATGTTTTGTAATACCACTGTTAAAATCAGTTAATGCCAATTTTTATTAATTGTTCTATAGTGTTGCGCTTCCTGCTCCCACCCTTTCCAGAAACACTGAATAAAGAGAGCCTGATTGTTTTGCCAGTTCTCTCAATGGGAAGTTTTTTTAATGATTATAGCAGAAGCTAAACATTTTTTTGCAAGTAAAGTATATTTAATTACCTTGTGCAAGGAGAACAATTCCACTTACAATAATGACTGTGACAATGATCATTTTAGCAGCCGTGAGAAAATTCTGGAGGTAGCTTCCCAGCTTCACACTCAGTGAATTCACTGTTGTAATTACCACTGAAGGAAAGAAATGTATGGATTTCTGCATTAAATCCGTCAGAATTGAAAGAAAAGTTGCCTCCTAAAACTTTTCCCTCCTTCCCCCTCTACTGCAGTGCTTCTTCCTCCTACTGTTTGTCTGTTGTTAATATAGTTTTTAATACACTGTTTGGATAACTTTTAAAATGGGAAAAAAATTTCTGACTTAGATTTTTACAGTACCTTTAACAGGAAAAAAACACATGTAGTTGCACAGCATTCTGAATACAGGAATGATATCTCTACACTTCACTTTTCTTTTGTTTTCTGCTAGAGGTAAGCATTCATTCCACAGCTCGCTCAATCTTAATTGAAAAACCAGAGTAGGAACAAGCCATTTTGAAACCTCTCCTTTTTGTATGTTGTTGATTTAGTTACTGTGGGAAGGACTTGCTCTACTGTGCCCCAAAGTTTTGTGTTGGTTTCAGTGTCGGGTTGCTTGCTGGTGGCTTCATGAAGATTAACCTACTCTAGTCTCACTGTCCTGAAATGCATTCACTGACGCAGCCAAGTGGAAATTGCTGTGCAGTTATGTTGGATCTCATCTCTTTCTGAAAACTATGAATCTTACCAATGGCGGCTGCTGCAAGACACTTGATGACAACTTGGGGTGGATCACAGCCTGGGTAAAAAGGAGCTGATGCATATTCCGCAAAGCTGAGACAAATAATTGCAAATGAACTGGGTCTTGTGACCAGTAAGCTTGTCCAAGAAAACAAAAATGCTGGAATTGGGCCAAATGCCTCCATAAGGTAAGGATATTCTCCCCCAGATTTTGTGATCATTGTACCAAGCTCAGCAAAACAAAGCGCACCTGAATAACAAGAAAAGCATTTATTGTTGGTTTAGTTCATGCAGTTCTTAAGCTATGACTGACTAGAACAGATTAACACTTTTTAATAGGTAGAAGAGTTAAGAAAATAGATACTTATATACAATGCAAAATAAAATTTTAATTACTTGTGAGCAATTGGACAAAACATTAAGTTACAGTCCAGAATTTACTGCTATTGGTCTATTGGACTTAAGCAAAGAAAGCGAAACAGTCTGATTTTATATTAGATTTAAGAAACCAACACAACAATAAACATCTGAAGGACAGCTGCACTGGCTGGTGTTACCTTTTGCAAACTTGAAACAAATAGACTTGCTACACTGAAGTCCAGTGGTAATTCTAGATTTATTGCTGTAGCTGGTGTCTTGCATACAGGTTTTTTGTGTTTTTTACCTGACACAATGCCCAAAGAATTCCTTTTTGGTTTGCTTCCTGAAGTATTTTTTAAGGTGCTTAGTGCTAAATTTTCAGACAACAGAGTGAGATTTGCACAGTTGCACAAGTAGAAAAGTACCAGAAAAGCCAGAGTAGCTGGCTCACTGCCAGTAATTTTCACATTTTGCCTGTGATTCAAGTAGAAAAATACCTTTATTACAGTTAGTGGACTTTGGTCTAGGTGCTGTTAGCTAATTTGTGAAACGAGTAATACGTAGAAACAATAGACGTATAAGCAGAGACACAGACTCTTTGTTGAGTCATTTACCTAATGTTGCAAGAATTCCACAGGCTGCCCAGATGGTTAAACAAGGACCCACGGCTCCCACATTGGCAAGTACTGATTTTGGAGAAACAAAGATGCCTGAGCCAATAATGGTACCAACAATCATACAGATTCCACTGATGAGGCCCACCTTGAAATAAAATGAGACATTCTGGTAAAGTAACTTCTAATAATTCAATAATTACTTTTTGGCATAACAAAATCACAGTAATTGTCAATGCTGACTTTCTTTTTTAGCTTTCAATATAGAGCTTCTACAGAATAACACATTAAACCGTAAAGTTTTTCTTTCCAAGATGCATACAGCCCTTGTGGAGTACTCCTGCTGTTTCTGAAAGTACAGCATTTGGACTTTGCCTATGTATTTGCCTTATTAAACCATCCTTTGGATTGTGCGGGTCTCAGACCAAACCTTATAGAGGTGAACATGCCCCTTCTGCTCTTTGGTTAAACACTGAAATTCTTTTATGAGCATTTGAGAAATTACTAGTTTTCTAAGCTTCAAAAAATTGCTTTCTTGGATGGAAGCTTTTTTTTGTCTTTCAGCAGCTGTTTTCCTCTCCTTGCTTCAGGTATTAGTGTACAGGGATTATCTGGACACTGCAAGGTGGTGAAAAGATTGTGTTCTGACTTACTAGTGACCTCTGTTACATGAAACTACTGAAACTTGAGGTATCTCCTGCTAAAAGTCCATGGCATGGTCTACTTAAATTTTCCTGTTAGCTACAACTAGGCTAAAAACCTCAATATTTTTACAGTTTTGGCACCAAACTAAAACCGCATAGAGAATCTTCTTCCAGGTTACTTAGAGAAATTCCACTCCCTCCTGAGAGTAAGTAGCACATCTGCTTTTCTAAAGCATCTGTAATTTTCTGGAGGAGACAGATTTTCCCTTGTCTTTCTGTACCAGTGGCTATTACATGGCTGTAAACACTAACAAACTTGAAGAAACAATGAGCTGAACAACCCGCACACGTGGAAACAGTGAAATGCATCAAGCGTCTCACTTGATCAACTTTGAAATTACCAGCTAGAAAAAGAATTCCAAGACTTAAAGTATTCTTTGTAATAGTTTATATTAGAGCTATTTAGTAATTAGCAGTTTCCTGAAGTGTGAACCACAAGAGATTGGTCCGTCACAGCTAAGCGGGCCCCGGGTGCGGTCCGTTTGGCCGATGCGTGTGCGCAGTTTCCCCCCCAGCCCCTCGCACACACACAGACCGAGCGCGGAAAAGAAAAAGCTTTTGCCTGCTGTTGTAGGTTCATCGTTTGAGGTTCGTGGCGCTGAATGGATTGTCCATCCTCTTTTCTGGCGTCCTCTCCTTTTCTCTTCCTTAAGCTTTCTTCACCCATTTGGTTTATTTGTTGAAATCCTTAAGGAAATAAAAGCAGAATTACCAGTCATTGTTTCCTTTGGTTTTGGCGCAGAATCGCGTAGGTAAATACTGTAAGAAAACATCTGCACACACAGACGCGTGCACGCTTGCTCGCAGGCAAAGGTCTTCCATCTGACTACCTACTCAGACTCGGCTTCGCCTCATCCTCTGCCTTGCTGCGGGTTTTCCTCATACCCACCTGGAGTGAGTGTCTGTGTCTTCTGTCTCGGGTTACAGAGGATGTCCTTACTGGAGCGATCTAGGTTTTTACAGCTCGTTCCTCCTTTGAATTCCTCCAGAGGTCCTGACAGATTTAATCTTTCTCCCCAAAGCTAGTCTTATCTGGGAGAGCTTCTTTCTGATCTTCGGTCAATGAGGCCTTGCCTCAGTTCCTTGGAGGTGCAAGTATCTGCTAAACCAAGTGTTGTCTGCGGTAATTGTCTAATTAGCGGCTCTTTGCCTCAGAATCACCAGTCCTCTCCGTGTTGACTCAGAGTGAATGTCTTCTAGTGAACATTTTGTCCTGCTAAGAATTAGAATGTAAACAGTTAGTTTTCAATGTTAAACTTAGACTTGTGGTTTTTGGGGATTTTTTTGTGTGTGTGCTGAGGATTTTGCTTGTTTCCCGTAGTACAGGAACAAACTGCAACCTGAGGTAGTGAAGGAAACTGATCCGGTTAGGTCCAGATTATCAAAAGCTGGTTCAGTCAAAAGTCTCATCTCTCCTCAGAACCTACAGCTATCATTACTGGAATCTCAATGTTGGAGATATTTAGCACTCACACAGACAGTAATTCAGGAAGGCATCATGTTTGTGGACTTAGCCAGTATCCAGTAATTCTTCGCTACAAAAACTGTAGCATTTTAAACTGACAGAACACCTGTCTAATTACTCTGGTCTTTGGAAACATTTGGGCTATAAAGACATCCAGTTTCTGTTTTGAAGTAAAGATTTTGAAAAGAAATCGTACCGAATCCAACTTTAAAAATTAAACCTACAACAGAAAATTGCCCACATAAGGAATGCAGGGCTTGGGTCACTGAATTTTATTATAGCTTTGTGCTCAACTTCTTTTTGAAGTAATGTATTCAGAATATTTTAATCATCGTCTTTTAGCAATTCATACTTTCACTTACCTTATTTATTTATTTGGTGTTAATTTGGTCCAGGAATCTTTGTATAGTGTATTTCTTTAGTTCTCCCGTTAGATTTACGAGCCAGTTAGACAGCAAGACATTCCCTGTCTGAAACCAGAATACGCAGAAGCAACAGCGGCTTAAGTACAGAGGTTATAAAAGGTAATCATTAAACCCATTTTCATCCAAGAAGCTTTGGGATAGGAACCACAGGTAAACCAATAGTCCAATTAGTTTATCTTTAAAAACAAGAAAAAAGTCTTTGTTCCATTTGTGGGAATGTTTGTCCAGTACCTAAGTAGTATATTACATAGTGAGAGTGAACCATAATTTGAAGGGTCTGTTTTGATGATTTTTTTATCAAGCAATTTCTACTTTAGAAATGCTGTGGAAAGATAATCTTGAAGGAATTGTATTACGGATGCATTAAAAACATCTGTCCAGACGTTAGCTGCATCCTATAAAAGTAGTTGGATGTTTTTATCCTCAGAAGGTAGAGAAGTGTGAGCAGAATTTTTTCCTTTGTTTTTCATTAACCTGAAGGCAGCTGAATGGGCAGCTTGTGTTCCCTTCACTTGCAGTTCAAATTAATTTTTCATTTTTGTAAATGTTTAAATATCTTTCTTTAATGAAAAATGCCATTCTCTTTTTCTATACAGTTGTATCTCCAGGAAAAAAGGCGTTGTTACCTTGAATGCTGAAATGAGGTAGGTTCTTCCATTCTACCCCGTCATCCCTACAATACTTGCAAAAACCCCCTCCCTCAGGTTTCACTTCATTGTTTCTGGCGATGCGGTTGTACAGCTCCTCTCCTGTGCAACATCCAAACCTGTAAGTCCTGATCAACCTGATCTAACTGCAGCTGGCTTTTTCTTAATAAACATCTACTGTTAAAACCCGAAAGATGGACTGGTATTCGTCACTGCTGTTAAGATTTGTATCTTAAGATAATACCTCATGAAAGAGTAGGACCGGAATGGAAATAAGACCAAATTCTTGGACCTGCTTATCAATGAAACTGCATCCTGACATGATCTGACAGTTGGCTTGTTGGTTTGTTTGCTTTCTTGTTAACCTTCTGTTTAAGCATGCAGGCTTCATCAGCAGGAATTCCCAGCTCTTGTAATGCTGATGTGAATCTGTGACTAAAATGTGCGACAGAATTACATTGGTTTATATTTGCCATGTTTTGTGGTGGTTGAGCCAGACTGCTGTGAATGTCTTTTTCCAAGACTGAGATGGCAAAGTAATGCCAGTATTGAAAGTAAAACCAAAGCTGTATCTTTGTACTCACTGTCTTAATTTTTCCTCTGTTTTTCTTGTTTAATTCTCACAGAAATGGGGTTAAGCTTCAAGAGAACTTCTTCTTGAAGTTCTTGAGTGAACAGTGTGCTGCAGCAGCAAAGAGAGCCGGCAGGATGCTGGGTTATATCAAAACGGACATCACCAGCAGAGATAAAGAAGCAATTGTCCCACTCTACTCTGCACTGGTCAGGCCACATCTTGAGTACTGCATTCAGTTTTGGTCCCCCCTATACAAAAAAGATGCAGACAGGCTGGAAAGGGCCCAGAGAGGGGCCATGAGGACAATCAGGGGACTGGAAGACCTGCTGTATGAAGAAAGGCTGAGAAAATCGGGATTATTCAGCTTTGAGAAAAGAAGGCTCAGGGGAGACCTTGTTACCATGTACCAGTACATAAAGGGTGGCTATCAAGACGAAGGATACTCCCTTTCTACAAGGAGTCAGATGGAGAAAACAAAGGGGAGTGGTTGCAGGTTGCTCTTGGAGAGATTCTGATTGGAGTCCAGAAGAAAATTCTTTACAATGAGCATAATTTAACATTGGAATAGTCTCCCAAGGGAAGTGGCGGATTCCCTTACGTTACACAGTTCTGAGACTCAACTTGACAGGCTGCTGAATCATCTCATTTAAACTGTATTTTTCTATCTTGGAAGGTTGGACTAGATGATCCTTGAGGTCCCTTGCAACCTGGCATTCTATGATTCTTCTATCTTAGCTAACTTCTCGTGCAAAATTACCATCTGAATGATAATCAGACAAAAATTCTTTTTTCCCCTACATATAAAGGGAATAAAAGGTTTTTAAATTATAGCCTGGTAGTACAAGCATAGGAAAAACTAGATAACTTACTCCTTTTACTACATCTTTTGCAAGATCTTTAAAATACTTTTCCTGGTAATTGTGATGTAGGATTAAATAAATTTTTTATATCCATCAATTGAAGATGCCTTTGGGATCATATGTAATGTACTTCTGTATTCTTTATAGCTGATAATCTTGAAATTAAGATTTACAATCTTACCATTCCTATGTTTTTTTCTGAAATGTCACAGGGACTATTGAAATAGCTAACGTGAAAAAAAAGGGATCATATTATGGGCCCAACTTTGTCCCTCAGAAATGGAGTAGACGTACTTTTCACTTCAACTCCTCCCTCCCTGGAATTTCCAGACCAACAAAAAAAGGGAAAATAAACGTATATAATTTTAATTAAAAGATAATGGAGTATGTTATATTTAATTCCTTGCTAACTGAGGTTTTTGCTTGGGAATTTTTTTAGATTTAGCGTAGGCAATCTTTGAACTTTTTGTGCAGATGTATGTTCTACATGTCTCATGATGTTTTCAGATGTCTTTTCTTTCCACATCAGATCTATACGTCTTCAGTGTGGCCTTTATTGTATCTGAAAATGTTGTTTGAATTTTTGCCTGAGTAACCAGTTTCTTTCACCAACCTGGAATGTGTATTTGGAGAGTTCCCACTCGCTCAGTAGATGTCTTAAATCTCTGCCAGTGACTTGACCTTAACTAGCCTGTGTTTCCTGATAAAAATAGAAAAGTATCTTCCTTTATTGTCTAGTTTTGTTTTAGGGGTTAATCTTCTTGGGATGCCATAAACTTAAAGGATTTGCCATTTTGCCAGCAATCCTCCTTTCCCTCAGCTGCTTAAGGAAAAATTAAACATTGGGTTCAAGGATTCTACTGTTATTTTCTTCATGGACAAGAGAAATGGCATTTTACAGCCATGGGAAAAGATTCCTTCCCTCTCAAATATAGATAGATGAGGAGATCAAGGAGTTCAAATTCCAAGGGGCTGCAGAAGCAAATACTCTGTGGGCTGGTCCTGTATAAACAGTGTAGTTTGAACCTTTTCAGATGCTATTTACCAATTAAATCGTAAAAAGTAATTTTCAACTATAATTTGGGAAATAGCAAGGGCACAGTGTATAAATGCAGCTTTTATTATCATTAGTCACTAATAATAAAGGTTAATGTTTGTTAGGGTTGGTATTTATTGCTTGCAGTAATGCACGTTTTGCTTTGACCGATACTTAAGCACACGGTGAGGATCATTCGAACTTGCAGATTTTAATTGTAGCTTAGCAGTATCTCAGAATGGCTACTTTCCATTCTAACCTTGCCACTCAACAGGTTGCTTTGTTTTAATCAGAGGATCAGTCTGTTTACTTGCACTTGCTCTTCTTTGAACCCTGCCATTAACAGACGTGCAGTAAGGAGTGATCTCACTCTTGTCATCCTTAAAGGCGTTGTAATTTTTTTCGGAGTATTTGCAGCCATGCAAGTGGAACGCAAGAAAACAGTCTTTTTTTAAATAGTTGTGTCAATACTGGGTTATGCTACTGGTTTGCAAGATCTTTGCATCCTGCAGGAGTCAGTAGGAAAGATGAGATGACATCGTTCTTAATGCCCGGGTTTTTAAATAGCTGCGTATTTTCCTTTACCTAGTTCTTGGTTCTATTGTAGTTGGTTTTGCCCCTGTGACAAATAAGGCTGTTGAAAAGATCTTGAGGTTTGCTAAAGCTTTTGCACTAGACCTGTCTGAACAGTGCACATTTTTTAGTAAAGAAGTTTTGGGAGTTTTCTGTATTATGTATTTAAGTGCAGCTGTTCAGAGACAGCTCCATAAACTTACAAATGCTGGGTGTATCGCTCTATCCAAAAGATCACCAGAAAACTCAAGAAGCCTCCTCTTAAGTGTTTTCTAAAAGAATTTTGATGGCCTCTGAAGAAAATTATCTTGACTACATCAAATTAGTTTGTTGGGTTTTTTTCAGAGCACTGAGGAGCCAAAGCTTTAAACAGAGTTTCAGAGCCTGATCACAATTAGTGATTTCTCTAATACACAGCCGGCTCTTCTTTTTCTGTTTGAGGAATGAGCACTTCACTTTGATCTTTTTTTTGAGTCCAAAATTCAGGTTGCATTCCACTGATGTTTCATGAAGGGGGGGATTACAGATAACAGCGGCTTTGGAAGGCAGCATCTTTAGCATGCCAGTGTCTAGCTGAGGAAGAAAGCGCTGACAGGTTATGATGTGCTGTGCTGCCTAGTCTGAAGTCTCAGTTAATTTTCAGTTTATCAAAACCAAACATTTGATACATAAAACAGCTTTAAAGTACTGCAGTATGATATCCATAGATATTCTGTATCTGAATGTGTGTGTCTATAGGTATGTTTAATTTAGTACAGGAGAAAAATATTCATAGCTAAAAGAATCTGGAGATCCCGCTCACACATTTTTAAAGGTGAAGAAGCCTTCAAAGTGCATCTGGCTGTCTAGATTCAAGCTGATTTACACTGTAGAATTTTTACCATATTTATTTACATTAAATTTGCAGAGCAGGATGAGTACTTAGAGCTCTCCTGCATGGAAGAGCTGTGCCTGGCCAGCCAAGGATTTGTAGTCCCAGGGGAAAAGCTCTTAGAACTCCTGATGCAGTGTGCCAGTATAGCGGCATGAATTTTTTATAGTGAAAAATGTTAGGAAGCTCTCTGAGTTGAAGAGCAATGTTCCTGCTAGAAAGATAACAGCATCTTTCTGGCTTGAAATAGAGGAAGGGAAAAAAAAATAACTGGGTTTAAATGACTTGTAAATGAGTGAGGGGAAATTTTCTAATAGGGTAGCAATTAGAAAAGGAATGACCCTCAGTTCACAGGACATCAGGGCGTGCTTACCCTAATGTCTCTGAGCATCAGAATCTCCGTGGTGTGCACACAGCGACTGCAGCAGAGAGTACGTGATACTACTCTGCTCCGACCACAGAGCGAGAAGTAATTTCAATATATATCTTAACAGTAGTTGGAAAATACTTTGGAACTGCTGAGGTTGGCTCCAGAGGCTTGTTTTGGGTTCAGAAAGGTGGTGGCATTGTTTTCTTTGTGAATTTATAATCACAATATTTAATCCAAATGGTTTTTTAGGAAAAATTATGCTCAATTATTATGGACCAAATATGCACTATAAATTCAGCAATGAAACTTCAATGAGCCACAGATTCTGAACTGTTTTGTTTCTTTTTCAGTTTCTTAATAGGAATTGAAGAACACTTCATATCTTTTTGTGAAAGGAAGCTGGAAGTACTTCGTTGGTTCAATTAACAGATTGGAAGGTACCGTAAATGGAAGGGAAGGGGCAGTCTGTCAGTAGCAGTGTGCTTTGCAACCAGTGGTTGAGATAAAATTTTAAGTTGCTAATGTCAGGTGGGTTATAGAAAAAAAGATAAATTGTTATGGGTAGAGTTTTTATAGTAGAATAAAATAGCCAAATCATTTATTTAGTATAGTACCTATATTTAGTACAGCATCTATGAAAAAAGGTAAAGTAACAAGATTAAAGGGATCTCATTAAGTTCTGGGTTTTTATCTTTAAAACCTGTGTAGTAATTATGCAAAATTCCAGCACATTCACACTTGAGCATGTTTGGAACTTGTTTCAAAATACAAGGTGATGATTTACTCAGAACAAGATAGTTAATTCTTCATTTCAGCACTTTAAAATGCATGGCAGTTGTTTCCTGTGCAAACAGGAAGAGTATTCTGCTGTTTGTGTCTTTGTAATGCCTAGCAGTAACAGCCCTGACGCTGAGCTATAAAGGAATGAGTTGCAGTGAGTATGAATTTATCAGTAATTCTGTCAAACTGGTTTTATTTCTCAAAGTAATAAGCTAAGTGGATAGGGAAGAAACAGTATAAAAATATACATAAAAATAAATTTTGGAAGGGCTTTTATTGGTGCCTATCTTTATATTCTCACCAACAAATTGTGGTGCCCAGGTCTAAAAAAAAGCATTTAAAAAAACCCCTGTAATGCAATAGATGTGAGCTAATTGAAAAAGTGAAGCAGAAAGCAGCAGTGGGTCCCTGTCTGGTGGGAAAGGGTTTGTTCTGCGGGCGTGTCCCCCGGGTCTGTTCTGTTCAGTGGCTGTTTGTGTTGCAGCTGATGGAGAACGCTGTGGAGGTACAAATTTGTCAACATACACACCAGGGAGCATGCTCTAATAGAGAAGGCTGGCGAAGGGCTAGATCATATTGCCCAAAGAAGTTAAAAGGATTCCTTTTGTTACCCATCTGTAATGAAAGATTAAACCAGGATCTGCCAGTAGCAGCCCAGTAGATCCTCCTGTAAGGGCATTTTTCAGGGATCTGGGGTTTTCAGTAGTGTGCTGAAACCACACCAAGGATGGGAGAGACATCAGAACAAACGCGCCACGGCCGTAAGATGGTAATGAAAAGTCACTGTGTATAGAAGACATCCTGAAAGCTTTGAATTCCTGCTTGTGAACATTGAGCAGGATTCGAAGGATGTGCTTTGGTATGTGACAAGTGATTTCTGTGCAAATCGTGCCAGCTGGAGAGAGAACAGCAGACCTCTGCTTGTGAGAGTGCTTGCAGGAGGTACAGCCTTCAGAGGTTTGCAGTATCAGTATCATGTCCACAAAGCACATGGAGTTTAGGGAGCAGGTTCTATGTGACTGTGTGTGCCAGAAGCTCTGCAGCCACTTGTCAGCTTCAGGAGCTTGAATTTCTGAAGGCAGCTGTTTCACAGTGCAGATTACGCCTTTGGTACTTTTTTCCTGATGCTATTTTCTTCCATGAACTTCATCCCATTACCGTGGCTTGGTTCAAAGGTTACTTAAGTAATTTATTTCCATCCTTGGTGTGAATGATTACAAGTTTTGTTTCTTCCTTATTTTTCACATACTAGTTAGAGAAGAAATGTGTAACCTTGTTTCCCAGAAGTTCCCTCCAAAGCTGAACCTACAATGTGTGTGGCCAGATTGTTGGCTGCCTTGTGGTTTAGCAGCGTGGCATTTTTGTATGTAGTAGCAAGGAGTAGAAACAATTAGACTGGTCAATGGCTAGTATTGTACAATATCGGGGCTAGCAAGTCTTAAAAAAATTACAGCAGGGGAAGTCTTCTTTCACTCTGGAGAAAAGGGGAAGATAACCAGATCCTAGCAGTTAATGGGGGGTCAACTGCAGCTGTGTCCAGTACTGTGAGAGATAATATATTTAAATTTCTTCTTAAATAATTATCTAGAGTAAAATGCCCAATATTGTTTACTTTTTACTCTTTTGCATTGTTTGCTTCCGTTATTTGGTTTTTAGCTGAAGCAAAGCTGAGCTTTCTGCTGTGTTGGTGCGGGTTAGTTGAGCAGCCTTTGCAGGTGCTAGCTGAAGGATTTTACTGTGTGGCAGTAGGCACCTGATAAATGTAAAGCAAAAGCAGCAGCCAGCTGGTCTCAGGTACGGGGGTACGTGGTGAGTGCTCCTCTAAGAAAAAGCCCAACACCTCTTGCAACCAAAACAATTTCAAAAATTTGCAAAAGTGGTAAGATGATGTCATATCTTGATATTGTAACCATTGCACACTTTGCACGCTTTCTCTTGCTCTCATGTTTTTACAGCAGTGCTTTTTTTATAGCAGTACTTAGATGATGTTCATGTCTTCTAAGCATGTCCTGTTGTAAAGAGGAGCTCAGTGTTCTGGAAGCTGATGGCTTTGGTCTTAAAGACCCTTTAATGATTTATGACCCCTGTCATAATCTGCATTCATAAGGATCACGGACTTCATCAGGGCAGATTCTTCTCTGAAAATGAAAGCTTTATATGTGAGGTTTGGAAAAGAGCTGAATTCCTGCTAGTTCTGAAAATGCTTGTGCCTGCATCTTAAAGCAGGGTGACAGCAAGACCTAACTAAGAGTAGAGCCCTGTTGTCTCTGCACTGTACAACTATGTTGAGGCCATCAAATGTAGTTTATCACCCAAGCAGTTAAAACATCATAGCAATACTTGTTTCCCTTTGGTAGGGACATAGAATCATAGAATGATTGGATGGAAGGGACCTCTAGAGGTCATCTGGTCCAACCTCCCTACTCGAGCAGGGACTTCTCTACCTAGGTCAAGTTGCTCAGAGCCCCATCAAGCCGGACCTTGAATGACTCCAGGGATGGGGCCTCCACCACCTCTCTGGGCAGCCCATTCCAGTCATCTATCACCCTCGTGTTAAAGAACTTTTTTCTAATATCCAGCCTAAACCTATCCTTTCCTAGCTTAAAACCATTACTCCTTGTCCTGTCGCTGCAAACCCTTTTAAATAGACCTTCCCCTGCCTTCCTGTAGTTGGAGTTTCTTTAGCTGCTTTTAGTCAGCTTCTGTATCAGGGTGGGGGGGAAGTACTTGCAGTGATGGTGAAAAGGCTGCGTTGGGTTTCAAGCTAATGTAGCGCCGTGAAATACAATTTTCATTGCTGAAGGTTTCTCTGACTGATGTAGTTTTAAAGTTGGCCTTTTGAAATACCTTCTATCACCTTTAAGTTTTGACAGAGTTGTTTATACTGGCTAATTACAAGCACGCTCTAGTTCTCGTGTCTGTGCTAAATAGTTCTAGTTAGAACTAGTTCTTCAGGCCTACCTACAGAGCTATCCCTAGTACGTTGCTAAAATGCAGGCTGCAAGAACTGATTTTCAGCTACTCTTTGTAGAGTCCTTCTGACTGTGTTATTGTGGATTATATAAACTAAGAAATTATTTTCATACCAAAATCTAAGAAATAAGTGTTTGTGCCTCTGCTTGGAATTGCAAGATGATTAAAACCCTATGGCCAGTGGGGAGGAGAAGCAGTGAGTACTAAATAGGGTCCAGAATACTTGCACGTATGCGTATGGAAGATGCTTACCCCAGTGAAGATGGAAAAATTCCAACAGACCCATCTTCGTAATGAAAGCAGTGCCCTTCTTTTCACCTTTGATCTTCAAACCGTAATTAATCCTCAATTAAACTTAGAGTGGACTACGTGACACCATTCTCTTACAACGATCTGATCTGTTTTAAAGAGAAGAACGTGTACCAGCAACTGTTTTTATTGGTTCAAGTCCTGTCCTACCTTGTACTGTTTGCTCCTACCTTCTGTAGCACCTCTTTCCCATCTGCCTGTTGAGTACTGCAGCAGAGCAGGAAGGATGTGACTGTGGAGAATTGCTGTGCACAAGGTAGCCCTGTGTTTGAGCTGGGATTTTAATGTCACTACAAAAGGAGAAGTTCAGGAAGGTAGATGGATCTGGTAGCTGAAGTAAAATGGTGTAACGCTGTCTTGCCTGGTTCACTGCTCATGAAGTCCTTGGTGGCCACACTGGAGAACTGCTGATCACTCTAGTCTTTAACTTACTTCACGCTGTGATGAGATGCGTCTGTTTCTTTAGACTTGTCTGCCTGGTAGCCCTTTATTTAATCTGTGCCTTTTCCCTGCTCCTTGATAAAGTAAAATGAGTTTCAGAAACACTGTTTGTGTCAGTGTGTTATGTGACTGGGACACAAGGATGTTATGGACTAGACTTCCCAGCACTGGCAGCTGACTCAGCTGGGTTAGGTTACAATGTAGAAAATGGAACACTTTTTTAAAAAATACCAAATACATGCCATCGTGCAAGTACTGAAGCCATCCTATTGGAATGAACAGACAACATTCTCCCCTGTTAATAATTTCGCATTACAAATTAACTCCATAAGGATGCACTACCAATGAAACAACATTTCAACATCTTAACAACGTTAAGACTTCCCATTCTGAATCTTTCAAATCTGCTGACTGTAGAACTCATACATACGTTTGACTTTGCTACCTTGGTATTTTGTCTCTCATCAGGGTGGTATCAGAGCACGCTAGGACTTTTCAAGTGCTTCCAGAGTCTGTAGGCTCTTAGACTTTCCACTGCACTGCAGAAGCTGGCTTCAAAACAGTACGTATGCACAACGCTAAGAGTGGTGTGTCCCCACCCGCTCCTAAATTACCCTGTTCTGCTGAGTCATGGCCTTATCCTGAAGGAAAATGCCTCAGGAAAGCAGGAAGCTTTCTAGATACAAACAGTATGTGTTCTTTTTGGTATTTAACTTGGTTTTCTGCTCTTTCTGTTAGCTTTGTTCAAAGCCAGTGAGATTCTTCATTATTCCTAATGTTATACAACTAGAACCGTTTCAGGTTTTTTGTATTGCTGTAGTTTCCTGGCGCCACTTAGTCTTTGTTATGGAAAGGAAGCCAAAGCCAGCAGCTGATCCAGTAAGTTATATGTAAATCCAAAATAGTCACTTCATACCAGTACCTACCACCACAAGGCTGGTTGATGCACAATATTGTGACAAATCCACAGTTAAGAAAGCCAAGACAAATATGTCTCATAGTAGTCTAAAGGCTGGCACTGCTGCAGAAAATGATTCGGGGGGAAAAAAGGTGGCTTCTGAAGGCACTGAATCTTACGTGTATGAACAAGACCCTCTGGAGAAGGGCTGCGTCCTCTGCTGGCATCTGGTCCTCTTGGCAAAACCACGGTATGAACTTGCCTGGGCTCCTGTAAGTCCTGGTGGACAGTCACGCACTCAGGCACCACCAGTTGTCACGAGGATGTGTCTCTTTGCTGCACAGCCAGTTTTCTCTGTCCTTGAGGTGACAAGGCGTTTGGCAGACAATCTGATAGAAGGACATCCTTGTGTCTCAGGAAGTCAAGAAGTTTCATCCCCAGCAATGAGAACAGACAACGCACTTTTCTTTTCAACTTTGATCACACTCCATCTATACTTTATTTGGTGCTTTTATTAACATTTGTAGTTTTAGTTAAAACACGGAGATGCACTGGAGGCTTTTGACTTTCTGTCTTGCTCTTCACTTTTCTGTGGCAAGGTATGTGTCTGTGCTGGAACACCAAGCTTACCAGTTGTTTAACTGGATACCAGTCTTTTTATGTCAATTTACAGCTGTACCACATTTTGCCTTAACAAGAAATAGATTTTTCTTCAAAAAAAGTTCTATTTTAGGATAGATTTATGCTGTTGACAGTACAGCTGGAGAATATGCTGTTGTCATTTGGATGACACTAAAATATACAGTAATTTTTAAGATGGTAAATGTTCTATCTTATGTTGTTGAAAAAGTCAAATTTCAGGCACTGAGTTTCTTGGAGGAGATGCACAACACATTCTCGTCACTGACCATCTTGTTGAATTTCATTTTTAGGGGATGAAGGTTTCACATCACAATAGCTAAAATCATATCTGCAAACTAGGTCCTTCTGAGAGATTTCATCTAAGTACGGCTCGTGAACTGTGACGGTACTCCACATGTTGTCCTTCCGCAGGGATTTATATAAGACTTCTCTCATTCTTCTGTTTTCTTTGGATGTCGATTCCCAAATGATTTCAAGTTCCCCTTCCACTTTCCTACAAAAAAAGGAAATACCTTTTCAGCAGGATTGTAATTACAGTATGTGGATAAGCAAATTAGAAACTGCATGTATTTAGATGCTTGAAGTTGCCTGATTGAAATTGGCCTTTTTTTTAAAAAAAAAAAGCCCACTAACTATAATAGTAGAGACGATATGGTCAGAAAAAAAAATCTAGACCCATATACTAAGCTGGATTAAGTCCCCATGAAAGAGCAGTGCGTGTGAGATCCAGATACCGTGACTGTCACAGCATGGGGACCCGCCGTGCCGGCTGTTCTGCTCCCTGCAACAGGTACGTCTGTGTCACGAGTCCCATCAGCCAGGTGCCAAGAGTCCTGCATCTCCACTCAGAGGCTACAAGTGTGTGACCGAGTGCCAGACGTGCTTAGCTGATGCCTTGTTGTGGAGGTCAAACAGAAGTGATGGAAGCTTCTTTTTTGGGAGGTGGGGGAGGTAAAGATCGTGAAGGACGGTTACAACATTACGGGCTGATCTCTCTGACTGCCTAAGCATAAATGAATGAATTATTTAATGTTTTTCTCAAGAAAAGGTTATTTTTCAAACACGGCAGCTAAGATGATTTAATAATGCAGTGTAGTCCAGCCACAGACCTTTCAGTAAGTTCTATCTGGTCAAGGTTATGCTCTTGGGCTTCCTCTGACTCGCTTCTAGTATATGTCAAAATACAAAATAATAAGGAAGTCAAGATCATTTGAAGAGGAAAGCAAAGTTGTTACATGGAAAATGAACACACAAATCTTAGTGCTGTAGACTGATCTAACACAGCTGCTTCAAGCCACTCCCCGAAGCACTTGATAGAGCTGGCCATTTACACATTCCCTTGAATAAAAGGTTCTAAAAATGAGAAACAAATCAATGCAAAACATCAATGTGTTGAGATCCAATGCTGTCAGGATGTTTCTGGCAAAAGGGCTGTACTAAAAAAATATATAATCAGTACCTCTTATAGAGCCCTTTGTGATCAAAAACACAGAATTAAGTGGTACTAAGTGGCCCAGACCTAGTGCTTGCTCATTCTGTGTTTCACCTTTGGACTGGATATATAGATAGAAGATAAAAAACACTTCCTGAGAAGAGTATCCTTATATATATTGCTTGGAAATAACTTTCGGTGGTGGAGATCATTAACTATTAAGCATGGAATTAAAGCAAAAGAAGGCAGGTGAAAGCAGTACAGTTGCTAAGAGCTACCTAAGATGCTGCCCAAGAACACGAGAAGCCACATTTAATGAGTCAGACCTTTCCATTTCTGCCAAGACTTTCAAAAAGCTACCAAGAAGCAACCTCTCATTTTTGGAATACCAAAACCACTGTAGATTGCTTTCTCTCACAAAATGTTTCTCCTTTAGAAGAGAATGGTAAGAGTGTCTTAATACTACTCAGTATATGCTTCAGAATGCTTTACAAAAGCAATTACCGTTGCCCTCAGCTTACATTTTTCAGGACACCGGGTGCAAAGAGTAAAATTATGTAATGGAACTCCCCAACAAGCTGTCCTGAGTTTCATGTGCTGGTTGACTCTGGCCCTTTGTATTGTGATCTTGGAATGCCTTGAGCATCTTATTTTGAAATGAACTTCTGTATCTTGACAGGGACAAGCTCCCATTCTTTGTTGTCGCTTCTCCCTGACTGGAGTCTGCATGCAGGGTCCAGCACTCTTACGTTCTTCTATCAATTCCAAAGAGCTTCATCTGGTTTACTCTTATTGTAATGCAGAACATTAGACACAAGATAAAATACTTTATCGGCTAATTTCTAAAACAAAACCTTTGTTTGTTTCACTGTTAATGCTTCTATGAGCTTGAGACAGAGAAAATTTGAAGATGGAACTAAAGGTGACCGAGTTCTGAACTAGCATTCAGTGCTATCAGCACACCAACAAATGAGATGCCCGTTTTCAGTCCATACATTCAGCTCAGTGGCAACCACATTGATTTTAGAAAAAACAGTTCAAAGAGATTAGGTTTAAAAGTATCCACGTGGTTAAAATTACTGCAGTAGAAAAGAAACAGATGCCTTTAGAGGTAGTGGTGTATCTGAACTCTTCTTGGAGGATTAATTTTTAAACAGAACTGAGAGATGCAGAATCTAAAAGTGCTTGCTGCCTTTCTTTGGCATGAGCAGTCAAAGCACGTTGTTGACAAGGAAGCACGCTGCAGCCGCCCCTGCCCTGGCACGGTGTCTGCAGTCATAGGAAGTCTCTTTGGACAAGCAGAATTTTTCAGGTGACCATCCATGAAGTAGCAGTTATGACCCAACCGTAATTAGACAATGGGGTTTTGTCTCTGTTTTAAAATTCTGACCTGATCAAAATCTAAAAATAGATCCAGCAGAAAGCTTTGGGGAGGGGTGTGTTTACTCTTGCTCGTCACAACCTCCCTGCTATCTTAGAAAGCTGGGTTACACAGCAGCTTGGTTACTGTAGCTGCTGACAGTCTGTCTGTACTTTATCAACACCAAAATTCCCTTGCTCCTACTTCCCCATGCAATGGTCCTCACTACCCTTCTCTTAAATTTTTCTGAATCTCACCAGAAATTCCCTCAAGCTCCGCAAAGCATGACTGTCCTATTGCCATTCCACTGAGCCCACAGCAGCTGGTTCATCTCTTCAAGCACATCTTTGTCACTCGGTGTTAAAAACTAGATATCTATTCAGCAGTAAATGTGTCCTGTTTCCAGATGTCTAGTCATAAAACATTCAGTTTTTCTCACAAATGTAGTCTGCTGTTACTTAAATGCATAAAAATAAAAATTCTGTTCCTACCCTAGCCAAAATGTAAGGTTTTATGAGAGCAAGCACAACAGTAATGCTGTGCTGATGTTTGAGGATAAGAAGGTAGCAGAAGCACGTTCTGAAAGCAGGCTCTTCTTTACAAAAGACAGAGCTTGCTGCCCTCACTGAACTACATTTGTTCAGCCTTAATCACCGAAAATCTTGCTTTGGTCACTCGCTCAAGAATGAATTTTTATCTATATTGTAACAGTTTGTTTAAATAATCCTTATCACAACGATCAACAATTTTTATAATGGTTACAATTTTTTATGTATCCTGACAGGCAAGGCAGCTCCTCTCTTCTAAGGACAGCCTAAGGCAGTTTCATTACTAAGGCTTTCAAACCCACGTTTAACATCCAAAGTACAGCAGCTGTAACTACTCTGAAGTCCTGTTTCTCTGCGGAAGGCTTAGGAAATACATTGTGACCTAGAAAACCCATAAAGGTAAGTGTCCCGTGACATAAGACTTGAGGCATTTATGAACCTGGGTTTCTACCCTAGAACCATGTTAACAACTTTGTTTTTATCTGAAACATGCAATGTGTTTCATTTAAGGGAAGGTATGTGATAATGATAACTGGTAAGATTACTCTGTAAACAATAAAAATGTCATGATTATCAGCTGCCTAAAGAGCAGAAAATGACACTGCTTCTGTCACTTGCTTTGGGTGAAAGGCTGCTGAGGATTTCCAATATTCACCAGCAAAGGCTGTAATTATTGAGAAGGGTCTGCAAAGCAGCTTTGAAGAAGGTAAAATCTGCATATCTTTAGAAGCTTTAAAAGCTTTTATGTATCAAAAGAACAATTACATTTATATAAACTTCTTTTTGAAAATCTAATGGAAAAATTCTGTTCCCTTGGATGCAACGGGTAAATAGTGCAACCCCTGATTTTTGTCATCAGGTGAAAGATGATGTAGGAAGGGAGAAAATTTCTAAGGAAAGTCACCTTTGTTATGTTTTTTAACCTTTGTGTAAAAAAAGTTACTTTTGGAAGTTGTGATGGGCAATGACTGTGCCCCTGGGCACGCTGGTACTGAGTGACATGAGAGGGTCCTGACCTGCGGCCAGTCAGGTCTGCTACAGTCCCATTCAGATTAATAAGGTGAGGCTGCTCGTTTCTGATGTAGCATCTTGCTGAGAGAACTGTGCGGTTTCCAGCCCTAAACTGGTGTCTTCCCTTGTTTTTACACGAAAACTTATCACCAGCAATAAATAGAAACTTTTATGATAAAGAATTTCATGGCAGTAGCTAAGTCAGGCTTGGTATGAGTTCCTAACTCCGCTGTTAAATGCAAGAGCAAAAGCAAATACATGAAGAACTTCTGTCTTCACTTACTTGCAGTGCTTCTGACTACACTGACTATGGTCAGTGCCTTTAAAATAGCTTAATTTGGTTTATAGTCTTCCTGAAAAGAAATTCTAACTTCTAATAAAGTACAAAATCAGCTACCCAAATAGTCAGCATATCTTCAGCTAAATTTTAAATTTAACTGGCTTTCCTGCTTACAGGAAATCATGTGAAGTTCATCTTGTGCTTGCCTCCATAAATCATTTTCCTTCACCATCATATTGTTACACGGACTACTCTGTTGTAGTTCCAGGTGCCCATCTTACTACTTAGATGTTAGTTGCAAGTATTACTTTTGTACGCTTACTTGAAGAAAAATGAGTCAATTCAGAGTGAAGAGGGAGAAGTGATTTAGTATAACTTCTGTATGGAAAGTGTAATTAATTATTTGACATGGCTGTGTTAACATCATCTCATTTACCTGCTTTGGGGCTCAAAAGGCAAACTTCTGAATTATCTACATGATGGGACTTTGAACTACGCTCTGTTTTACAATGAGAAAACATCTTTAACTAGCTGTTCTCTACTATAAAGAACTGTAACATGAGCTCAGAGGTATGAAAGGCATTTAATTAGTTAAAAATCCTAAGTAGCTACTTCCAGAGAATCATAGAATGCTTTGGGTTGGAAGGGACCTTTAGAGGTCATCTAGTCCAGCCCCCCTGCAATTAGGCCAAAACGTGAGGAAAGATACTGGCACTACACCACGTGAGGCTCTGATGGAAAGCCAGAGCTGGCGGCTGTGTGCAGTTGTCTCCCCCAGCCCGTTTACCTGTCAGATCTAATTGGATCGCTTCTGCCTGAGCCTGACTTACCTCTTCTGCTGCAGCACTTCATCGAGGGTTTCCTGTTTGTCTTGCAGCAGACCCTGGAGGTGCTTCATTTCTTGCTGGTACTGAGCAGCCTTCCCCACAAATTCTTCCTCCTTCGCAGTCATTTTGAGACTGATATCTCTAAGCTTCCCAGTTGTTTTCTTTTTATATACCTGTAAGGGTTAAAGAGAACAGGAAAAATGTGACAGTAGGAGAAATAAGGACAACTCACTACCAACAAAAGAAATAGCTAAAGATACAGTTTAATACACAGATTAATCTTTACATCAGTGCTGCCTTGCTTGAATATGCCAGGTAGGTTGCATTATGTTTTTTCACCTATTCGTTAATTTGTTAATTACACCTGTATTTTGTTCTACGTATAAAACCAGTGTGTGCAGTGAGTACCAGACCGTATGTTTGTCTTATCAGTAAAAAGAATTAGCTGCAAAAAATGAGTTTGTTTTCCAGGATGCAAAGCTACACTTCTAGCACATGTTGCTTACCACTTGTCCAACAGCCATATTTATCAATGTATACCACGCAAAAAGTGTTTGAGTTTTGTTGGTTGTTTAATCTTAAGAGAAAGGGTGGTTTCATGTTTCAAAGTATCTTCCTGCTTCACGGAACAGTTCCTTCTGTTTAGTGAAGCACAAGGGATTTTGCTTATTGGCCATAATAACCAAATATATTGGTTTAATCTGAAAATCAAGAAAGCCTTTTTATACAAAGTGATTTTGCTTTCTGAAATAACTTCCCCCTTAAATTACCTAAGAACACAAGGAATTGAAAGATACGGCTTGTGGACTGCTGTACGTTTCTACATGCTGCTGCTCTCGACAAGAACAACAGGTATTATCCAATATTAGCTCTTTTTTCCTCATGATGACAATGCTGAAACTGTTCTTGTATCTGCAGAATGTGATGTTTGATATAGGCTACAGGACAGAGTTTTGGGATGGAAGCACCTCCTTTAATAAAACTGAAAACTATTTAGTGAAGCTTTGAAAATACCGCTATTTGCCTTGCTAATACAAGGTTTTATCTGGGGTGTTAACTGCTAAGGTTTTGTCTTCATCTGAATCAGAGCGGAAAGTACGAGGATCCCTTTTGGAGGCAGAAAAAAAAAAAACCCAAACAAAAACCATGCATTTTTAGGTATATGCTGCAAGCTACGTAACCCTTTCCACAAACTGTTTCTTTTCCTTTTGAGCTCTTGTAAAATGTGTCATGTTGGAATTGCACTTTCTGGAGGGATTAAGATAGTGATAAATAATACTATAGACCATTAGTCATTCAACATTTAAGGCTGACTTCCATCATTGCTGTTTTTCCCCCCTAGCTTTTCTGTCTGTTCTAAAAAAAGCATTAGAAGCCTGCAAGTTAACCAGGGACATCACTCAACTTTTGGATTCCCAGAGAAGTCTTCAAAATGCACAGTTAGATGCTTGTGCTTGTAATGCTGTAGGAGGATCAAGGTAAACACGGTCCTGAGTAGAGGGTGGCTCGGAGCTGGCCTAGAGGCAATGCAGAGCACAGGAAAACAGCTGGACTTTCACCTCTGCCAGTAAATGGCTCCTCCAGCTCTGGATGGGAATCTGAAAAGCTCTCTTTAGGGCAGGTGCTACAATTGTTTCTGAGAACTAGTGAGAACTTCCTCTCTCTTTTAACGCACAAAAGGCTGATAAAGAAAGTAGCCAATGGTATTGGGGCAATCCATTTTTTTATCCAGTGGTCACTGATGATCCAGCTAGTGGGAGGCCCGTGTTCTAAGCTGTACTCTGCCTGAGATGGTTCCAGCCTGTGGCTCCTACCTCTCCAATAGCTGCCTCTGTTAGCTCGGCATGCCTGCTCTCCGTGTGCCAAGGAAAGTTGTTTCTTGTGCAGAATGGTTTCAAAATCAATGGGGCACAAAGGGCAGAAGTGCACTGTTTTCTGACCTAAGGAAATTAGGGCATGAAACTAGGTATGAGTGATATGTAGTTCTGACCTTGCTCCTGTGACTGATTATAACTGAGTCTATTTATAACTGAGTCTATTTAAAATGCGTAAGCTATCTCAGCAGAACTTTGGCGGGATGGGTGAAGAATGCCTAGACTGCCCCATACTTGCCTGTGGGAGCTTGGCCAGGTCGGGGTGGCTCTGGGCACACCTTCACACGCAGCTGCTGCTACCTTTGAATTGTTCAAGACAACCTCCTATTAATTTTCCCTCAAGTGGAGCAGCAGTAAACGGACTGGTGGAGATGGCAATTTTCAGGACAAGGGTGATAATGTGCAGCTGGAAGCGGTAACACTTTCCTCCAGAGCTGGAAAGGGTAATCTGCCCAAGGTCTTGGCATCGCAGGGATATAGTAAGCACCCAAGAAGAGGAATGATCATGGATGCATGAAGTTGCATGAAAATGAGCGGGGGAGTTACGGTGGGAGATGCTAGATATCTTCAGTATAAAGGTTGTTTCTACCTATTTTTACTAAAACCTTATGACTGACAAAATTATCATCAAATAGAGATTCAGAATCCATGCAGCAACTTGTTATAATCTGCTGCTTTCTTTTTGACAGTGTGTCTAATTTAAAGATGAATTACACTTGCACTGAAGGAGAGGAAAAGGTGCCCGATGATGAACTGGAGTGTAAAATCTGTTACCGGAGATTTACTGCGCACACTCGTAAGCCCAAAATCTTGGATTGTCTTCACAGAATCTGTGCTCGATGTTTGACTAAAATACATCATATTGGAGATGGCTCTCCCTCTGTTAGCTGTCCCTTTTGCCGCCATGAGACAGAGTTGCATGACGATGAAGTTGAGGGACTCCCAGATGATACAAACATTATGTCCAAGTTCATATTAAAAGACAAAACAGCATGGAATTCTGACTGTAAAGAAGTAGTTTTAACACCAAAAAACTTGGCTTCCTTATGTTCTTCCCATGGATCATCAAACTGCTTAGTAATTACAATTATGGAAGTACAAAGAGACACCCCAAGGACTGCCAGTGCCTCAGGTTATTACGCTGACCATGGCACTGAGTCAGTATCTCTAAGCTCTCAGGGTCAGCTGGACCAAGATCTCGTTTCGAAGCTATGCAAGCATGTGCCCAGAACACTGGTATGGCTGCTTGGATTTCTGTACTTTGGTTCCCTCCCTCTTGGGATCTATTTACTAGTGATTCAGAAAGTGACCCTCGGTGTTGTGTGTGTGAGTTTTGTTCCCTCCACTCTAACTGTGCGTCTTGTATATGGCTTCTGCCGGTGCCTCTGCCACGGAATTTGTGACTGCTCTTCAGGAAGCTGATATGTGGTGTCTTATCAACCGGTAAATTTTTAACTGAAGCATAAAACAACTTAATTGTGAACTTTAACCTTTATGGACTGTTAAAAATGCATATGGTATGATACATGTATTTTTGTTAAAGCACAATAACTTGTGGAGATACTGACAAAATGACAACGTGGCAGTGCTGTGGTTTTTCTTTTACTAAAAAGATTGTGGGTACTATCACCTGATCCTGGAGTTACAAAGGATTTTAGACCACCAGCTCATTAACTGTGAATAGAACAGATAGTTGAAGGTTATTTATTGTTAAAAAAAAGTCACTGTTTTTAAAAACAGATGGAGATCAGAAATGCTGTGTATCACCTGTTAGGAGTCCCGTGACAAGCTAGTTCAGATTTGAGTCACATCTTTTCTGATGCAGATGTAGAGCAGACATTCTGCTCTACAATCAGATTTTTCAGAGAAGTCGTAAGAATTATGACAAAGAAGCTTCTAGTTGAATCTTAAAGGGCCAACTAAAGAACAGGTTTTAAGTAAGCTTTAGTATTTCTCATGACTCAATATGCCTGAAAAATTATCTGACATAAGCCAAAGTATATAAAAGTAGAAACGAACCTAATTTGTTTTCAGAATTAAAATACCAGAGTAAATTTTGTTTCCTTAACAGTTTGTGCGCAAAACTTTTTTTCTGAATATTTGTATTCAACCTGTTTGATACTGCTCTACTGTTCTTTTCTAAATTTCATGCGGTTGTACCGATGACCTACAAAACATTATGCACCGTGAATGACTTCATAAAGTTTGTTTACAGTAGTTGCTAGCTCACCAACTAAAAATGGGTACTTATAAAGAGAATCACTTTTAATTTGTTACTTAAGCATACACAGTTTAAAATATGTAATAAAGCTGTGTATATAAATATCAACAGGGTTTGGGGTTTTATTTTAGCAATAACCTGTTATTTAGCTTTCAAGACTTTCACAGTGATTCTGTGTTTAGTAACAGATCTGCAAGATCTTGGCTTATTTTGAGACTTCTCAATGAAAAACAAACCCACAAGATTTTAATTCTTTTGGAGAAAGTAAATGAAGAAAAAAGGAAGAACACCAGCCCAGAAGACGAGAAACACTTTATGTGCAAAGCACAAATGACTTCAGAGGGAAGTGACCTACAGGGAATGGAGCTGCCAGCTTTTGGAACAATCGCTGTCCGTAGGGCATGTGCTGTCCCACCTAGCCTGCCTTCTTTCCTACCCTCAAACAATATTTGCAGTGATGTGAAAGAAGCCCCAGAGAATCTTTAGATGCACACCCAGTGCATCTGACCTGTCACATAGTTCTGGATGAGCTTGTGCGTGCAGATACAAGGCAATGAATTCACCAAAAGGTAAAGGTAAGATACCTGGTAATGTATAAAAAGTAGAAAATACAGACACACATTGTAGACACTTCTAGTAGCTCAACCTGTAGGCTGGAAGTTTTTCTCTAATCATAACCCAAGGACTGTATGCTCTAATTGCATGATGTAACTTGTATTTCTTATCTTGAATCTTGCTGAAATAGCTGAAGATGGCTAAAAGCCAATGCAAAGCACCCTTTTCCAAGATAAGAAATAGTGTTAACACCCATGTTGCCAATAGTTATATCACCCTTTCACAAAAATAAATGCATTTTAAATATTATTATCAGTGGGGACAGATTACACCTAAATACCTCAGAAGAGGTTTACCCTGTAACTCAGCATAGAGGGCAGTTACCCAGTTTGTGATTTCCCGAAGCAGATGACAGTAACTTTCTTCCAGCTGATATAATTGGACTGAGACCTCCAACCTATCTCATTCAACTAAGTAGGAATTACGTAGTCTTAAAGTAAGCTACTGTTCAAGTTTCATTGGTGTTAGAATTGTGCATGAACTGTGGAGGCAAACGTACATCTTACAAATTAAGAATCCTTTTGCTTTTTCACATTCACTTGGATTTTTATCAGCAGCACCTGAAAAGTGAAACTTTCCATAAATCACTGAAGAGAAAAATTAATAAAGCTTCTATTTAGAAAAGTGGATTACTTGACTGGAGGTGTTTAAGAAATTGAGACGTTTTCAGAAAACAAATGAATTGTACTTTGCTAAAAGCTAATATAATTAATATGATAACCAAGAAGTCTAGGATATTTTAAGGTGTTTTCTGTTTAAGCTCTCTGCTTTACTGACAAAACCAAAAGTTTTGCCAGTAGAGTAGTCTTGCTAAATAGAAGCAGCAATATTGTAGAACTTTATTTACAGACTATTTTTCCTAATTTCCTTAAGAGCTGATGGGTTAAGAAGGATTTTTTTTTCATTTTACACTTAAAATTCACAGCATGTACTGCATGTAAATATTCTTAATTTTATGCAAGTTTTTTCTCTATCCCCTATAGTAGCCACAGATCTATTAAACAGCAGAGAATATATAAGAAGAGTATAAGCCACTGTCTTGGTAGGGCAGATGTTTTTTTAAATTTAGATAGACATGAATGAGGGTGAAAAATGGCTAAAAACATGTCATAGCTTTATTAGTATAATTAGAGAAATCTTCTATGGTAGTGTTTCATGCATTTAGGTATTTTATGAAGGGTTCTTTACAAATTCTAGTGATTTTTCAGCTTACAGCTCTCTACATCTACAATTTGGTTTATTTTCTTTGTTGCTAATTCCTGGGCTGTGTTGATCCTTACAAGGACAGTGCAGAAGGAGCTGGTCTCCATTACCACAGTGCTGCACATTTGTGTCATCTGATGCAGAAATAGCAGCGTAGGTCTGGCTTGTGTGGAGACTCTCTGCTTTAGGATAAACTGCACAAACTTGATGTAGTACAAAACAGCTTTTCGAAGTAATATATATTACTTTCTCTATATAGAAACCAATATATCAGATCTCCTTTGCCTGCCTTTTTTGAGTTTTACGTGAAAGCACCACAAACGTTAAAACGTTAAATGTTTCAAATGTATTTGATGCTATATGCAGTTATACTATAATTACACGCTATGCCTTTGTTTAGAGAATTGTAAAGACAACCTATTATGTATTCTGTAATTCAGCTACATGTTTGAACATCCTCTGAGTTTCTAAACCTCTTACCCTATGGCCGTATGAAAGTACTGTATGTACACTCAAGATATGTTTTACGTTCTTCCAAATCTAATTGTAATGGATTTCGGGTTGAAGCATTAGTGTGGCCTCAAAGTAGGAGAGAGAATAATTGGGTTACGCTACAGAGCAAAAATGAAATACAGGTAATGATGTAAACGTGATGACCTGGCAGACATGCAATGTACAAATACAATGGAAAAACACATTTGTGAAAACTATAATGATAATCTATTTTGCTTTTTAAAAACTCTTTATAAAATAGTCTTTCATAAAAACAATGACACAGATTAACTAACTTTTCTCATTAAAAAAAGTAATATTTTACATAGTATTTAGCTTAGAAACACCAGTTACCTTAACTTTTTCTTCCAATCTTCCTAAGCGTAGACTGCCTTCTACTATTTTGTTGAGAACACCATGATTCTCATTTTCCAAGCATTTGGCCTGCAAACAAGCAGTATAGGTAACTAAATGGAATCATTACTTTACACAAAGCACACAAAATACATACACTGAAGAAGACAAAGCTATTGCATTTAGATAAAGCTATGCATTATATATTGCATTCCAATCGTCTGAAGAACCAAGACAGAAAAAGAATCTTGAAAATTATTCTACTAATGGATAATTAATTTGTCAACTGCCTGTGAATACTGTCTCTAACAGAATACCTTGAAACAGTTTTATTCTGAAAGGATCATAGTTACTGATCCTGTAAACCCAACCAATTCTGCCTATTCTCCTACAGATGTGTGTATGTATATGTAGGGGAAGCATTGGTACCCATGAGACTCATCCCTCTGAGTCAGATTGGTAATCTGCTCTCAAAAGAACCCTTGAAATTGGCAGGGATTCAGGCAAGGAATCTGACATGTGCCTTATGAAACGCTTCTGTCTGATGACTATTTTCATCATTTCATAAGCAGTACATTCTCAGATATAAAAAGTAACGCAAACAAAAACTCCATAAGCTGTAAACACCAAAATAATTTTTAAACTGTAAGAGGTTTCAACTGTTAAATCCACTGGAAAGCATTAAAGAGAGAAATAACTAGGTTTTAGAACCAGCAATGTCTGACCACTACCCATATCACTCCGGAGACACATCTCCTTTCTCAGAAGTCAAAACTAACTAGCATCGCTGGAGTCCGTGAGCTTTGTGCTCAGTCCGTCACATTTTAATTTACTGAATCGTACAATACAGCAAAAGAATCATTTTGACATCTGCTAACTCAGGACTACAGTTCATTATCAGTGTTGCACTATCAGAATTGTTACAAATAAACTTGTGGCTGCTCTTTTCCTGCATTTATCAGTAGGCTGTCACTGTTCTTGGAAATGGTGAATTTGAGACTTCCCATTAGACAACTTGATTGGATTACCTGACTAGGAGATGACTGCAGTCTAACTGTCTGCCAAGGTGGGCTTCAGAGATTAGAAGTACAAACAGCTTGTTCTGATTCAGCTTTATCAGGAAGCAAAGTAAACTGGATATTTAAAGGTTTTACCGATGCTAGACTATTTCAGTAGAAATGTTTGTCTCAGAGTATCTTTGCTGTCAGCACAGTCAATTCATTAAAAAAAACGGACTCTATAATAGAATCCATAAAAATGGAGTTCATAAAACAAATGGAGAAATATTGGACAGCAAGTAAGTAGGTATCATCATCACACACAAGAGAATGTGATCCCAAAGGAAGAGATAAATTCTGTTTTGAATGACAGGACTGGCTTCTAATGGTTGGATCAGTTTATAGCTGTCTAAAGAAAGACAGGCCATAGTTGCCTGCATTTTGGGCTGCTTTCCATGGACCTACTCTGAGGTTTTTTGCATGTGCATGAAACTTGATTTTCTAGGGTGTATTTTCAGCTGCAGGTTTCAGAAGGGAAGAATATGATTTCAAATACAGCATAGTTGCAAAGACAGGGTTTACACTCCCTTGTGGTGATTTAACTTATGTTCAGACATCTTTCCTTCTCAAACAGGCTTTTACTGCTCAAAGTATTCTGAGCATCTACTAGGCTATTAAGGCAAACAGCACACCTTGTACCTACAGGTAACTATGGATGTCTGTGACATTTCTAATGTGGTATGCTAAATACTTGAAAGCAGATATACCAGGGATTTATAGATAAGAACCAGTTCCCAGGAGATGTTTATTGTGCCTAATTCACAATCCTAAAGTCCAGTTTGCAGTGGTCATGGATTTGAGTTGGGTCACCATAGTTCCTCTTCTAGAATTATGAATTAAGCACTATCGAATCATTTTGCCCAACACTGATTACAACCTTTGTCTAGTACTTGGACAACAGAAGCAAAAGAACCTTTATTTTAACAAAGTAGAATGGTTTCCAGGACCAATTTGAAGACAGAGTATCAGTATGTAAAATTGAAATTGTGTCCAAGATCTTGTAAAAGGAAATGAAATGTGCCTATCAAAAGGCCCAGTAACTTCCCTGCCAGATGCTTCCACTAAACAGAAGTTGTTTCAAAACTCCCAACCAGCCTGTCAAAATGACTCCTCGCCAAAAAGGAGCAATAACATGCATGTGCATCCACAGCACAAGGTCCATACAGATCACTTCAAGGATGATGGTTTACCTTCAGATTCAGAAATGCATACTAAAAATTTCTGATTGTGTGCTATTTTTCAATACATGTAACTTCAACAATTGAAGCAAATCTCTAAAATTTGGTTAAAATTTTTTTCTGAAGTTGATATATACCATTGCAGATCCTATAGCTGATGTGGGTTAAGGCTTAATTATGTTGCCTACAGAAATTAGAGTAGTTACTTTTAACCACTCTTCTAGAAAACAGTCTTTTGCTGCTCCTATCCTACTTGCAAAAGTATTTAAATAGCTAAATCCTTAACCTGAAACTATAGCCTTCTTTTTGATAATTCAAATTAACAATAAGTTGTGCCAGTAGTATGATAAATGTGTGAAATATTAAGTCATATTAATTATTTAAAGATAATTACCAGAAAAACAAGATGATCACGTTCCTGAGCTATCTTCTCCACCAAACCAATAAGGTTTGTTAGATAATGATGGGCTGCAGCTTCTTTTTCCATTACTTCCTCCAACTGCACTTTCAAAAGACTTATTTTCTTCTTTAATTGCCTATAAAATTAACAGGGAAAGGAAAATCTTCAGATTGGTAATTAATGATGGCATTAATAATTGCATTGCATGTGCAAATCAACTTGTACAAGTCTCAAACAATCAAACAGACCATTAAAGACGCATGGGTTCAAAATATTTGCAATGCCAGAAGTATCATTTCCCACTTTTGGGGGCTGTTTTTCTTAGGATACGTTGTGTGAATAACAGTAATAATGATTCAAAAGAACAATTTCTGCAATGGCTACAAGCTCATATTTCTTAAGAAATATAACAATATTGTGAGCCCAACTCTGAACCACTTGGGTGCGTGAGGTCTGCTAATAGTGTAAGGCCCTGTGTGCCAGGTAAGTACACAAATCATTTTCTATAGCTAAATACTAGCGTTAAAGATATATTCTTAATTTGCATGTAGACATAGAAAAGTGTGCATGAAAACATAAAGCTTAGCAAAGTTACTTCATAACCAGGCCTTTAGATGTGACAAAGTGTTTAGGAAACGGATTTTCTGTAATTGGTAGAAATTACATACCATGGCATGTCAGACAGTATTTTTACAGATACTTCTGCTGTTATTTTTAGAAATACAAGTATTTCTATATAAGAAAATGAGAATGTGATATGACCTGTTTGTCTTTTGTGTCATTTCCATATCAGTTTCTAGGATCTTGTTGTCAGCCATTAAGTTATTTTTCTCTAAAAGTAGTTTCTTGTTTTGAGCTTGCAGTGATGCCATCTTTCCCATTAGATCGTCCACCTCACAGCGTTTTTTCTCCTGCTCCTGCTGTAAATGGCTGCAAAAGACAAAAGCATAGAACAGGCATCATGTACAGACCTCCTTCACTGGAAAGCTAAGTCACATGTTGAAGGTATGAAAAAGATATTGAGAATGCTTAACATTCAGTGGTGCTATCAGAGAGATATGATAATCTCATGACATACCAAATCATGAATGAGCATAATACAAACAAATTTATTCAAATAATTCATCCTGACTGCAGTTGAAATAAATTTAAATTCTAAAAATATCCTGTATAGTCTAAATGTATTCCCTTCCTTATTTTTTTTTCAAAGAAATTACTAGCAATGCCAAAAAAACAAGGCCTGAGACCTTCTCAGGAAGGTACCGTACCAAGAAACAGTAACTTTGCACTATCCTAAGGCTTGAAAGCAAGTAAGTTTACACAGTGTCTTTGGAAAAATGTTACTTTACAGACTATGCTGCATGACAGCACTTCTCTGTTGTGCTGTTTCATGTTACTTCTACATCACAAAGACTAGAGAAACTTAGTATTTTCAGTTTAGAATTTCAGGATCCTTCAGACATTTTCCCAAAGCTGGGACCAAAAGAATGAGAACATTTTATATGCAGCATTGATAAAAGTATATAGCTCTGATTAAAATGTGATTTTTTTAATGCCATTTCACTATTTAAAAAGGTACATTTAGCCGTATGTACTCTACAGTAGAAAAGCTTCTACTGATGTCTCTAGATCTGGGATTTCCTTCTGTAATTTTAATTGTCTATAAAAAGTGAGACAGTATTTTTTAAATATTTCTTTACCTTTCTTTGTACTTTGGTAGTTAGCTTCCTAGATTATGAGCATAAGTTTCCACTTGTCTCCTACCTACAGAGTGATGCAGATCTGTTCAGGTGTATGCTTTGCAGCATTGTTTTTCTGTGTGCCATATGTAAACTCATACCTTTTCAAATCATTCACCACAGCAAAGTGCTCCTCTGCTGCTATTCTGCTATCCAGTTTGGCTTTCAGCTCTTCACAAGTAGAGCGCAAAGCTTCCAGCTGCTTCTGGTACTCTGCTATCTCTTTTTCTTGACTCTGTTTCTTATCTTCTAAGATTATGATCTGTTTGGTCAATTTTGAAGCTTTGGGGATGAAAAAAACACAAACCGCATTCAGCAATGCTTTGTAGGCAAAATAAACCAAAAAACCAACAACATAAACACCAAAACAACTATAACTCCCCCCCCCCCCCCCCCCCCAACAAAACCATCAACACCACATTTCGC
>VZZY01006821.1:95997-108571 GCA_013400335.1 Eurystomus gularis | reverse complement strand
CTCAAGCACTTTACCTTCTTGAACATGTTGTCTGTGACTATCTTTTGCTTTAGCTTGTTGAATTTCGAGTTGCTCCATCAACAATCCATTTTCTTCCAAGACTAGTTTGGCCTGAGTTTGCAGCTGCTGCCTGCAATGACAACCAGCTTATAAACAAAATGTAATTCAAATATTAACCTATGTCCAAAATAAAAACACAACTGACTTCCAACAGTGTAAACTTAAAAAATCATACTTGAACCTCTTTAAAAAACAAAATTTAAAACCCTTATTGAAAGCAATGTCAGGACCCAAGGTAAGTTTATTAGAGATGTCAACTCACAACAGTCAAAATGTATATTTTTAATAATGTTTAAAAACTTTGACTAACTAAGGCAAAAATTCCCTACAGAAAGAAGGAAAAATATATATGTGTGAATTAGAATCACAGCATCATAGAATGGTTAAGGTTAGAAGGGACCTCTAGAGGTTGTCTGGTCCAAGCCCCTGGCCAGCTGCCCAGGACCATGTTCATGGCTTTTGAATATCTCAAATTCATCTTCTGATGAACCAGTACAACCAGTCTCTTTTCCACCTGCTATGAAGTGATGAATGCCTGACTTACGTAAATCGTTATTAAGCTTCATATGTATTTTATACTAGTTAATTTCTAATTCTAAACTCTTCTAATGCCATATTGCAATACCATTTTACACTTATGAAAATCTGTTGTCACTGGCACATTCCTACTATTAGTACAAGTGTCAAAGTTAGGTATGTAACCTGCAAGGTCTGGGACAGGATTTACATGGGCTTCAGGTGCCAAACTGCACATTCACTATTTAATCTTCACTCCAAAATTATTTCAGGCATTGCAGATCAGCATTGTTCCAGCAAGACACAATCATAACTCTGTTAACTCTTCAGCAAAACTTAATTTGCTTGAGAGGAACAAAATTTTTCTTAAAGACTTGTAATCTTAAAAGTTTGCATGCAAAAAGCAAAATAATGAGTAGCTTTTAAATTAATTTCTAGTAATATAACTTGCCATTCTGTAGGGGTAATAAAGTGATTTTTATTTAATTGTTCATGCAGGTCTTCATTCTCCTTCACCAACTCTTCAACTCGTACTTTAAAATTCTTCATATCCTCCTGGAAGACAAAGGACTCCACATAAAATTCTTGAGAGGTAACTATTTTGTTTTAGTTTTTACATCAACAAAAACTTTTACAAATATACATGCCTGGGTGCCTTCCAATTCTGCTGTTAACAGCAGATTATCTCACTACTTGCTGATCCTTAATTCAGATGTGCCTACTTCTGAATTGCTTTGTCAATCTAGTAATATTTGATTAAAAATAATATAGATATTTGAATTGTGCCACATTTTTGCCAAGTGAATTAAGCAAGTTGTAGATCCTTAAAACATGGATTTTAAAAACTGAATTATGGAAATTACTACATAATACAATACATTTTCAATATAAATTACATGAATTTGAATATGGTGGGGTAATACAGTGAGTTTACAGTGATATAAAGCCCTCGGTGTCTTCTGCTAATGTTATGGTTGAATTTTTCGAAGGAAATGAATTATTTTGAAAAGCTGTGACAGTTCTGCTCTGAAGCAAATCACTATTTTTCAAAGCTTCAGTGACAAAAATAATACTTCTGAAGAGTAAGAGTACTCATTCCTTAAATATCTAGAAATAAATATTCTTCTACCACAGAATCCCCAGGCCTGTAACTGGAAGAGCAGCTGTACAGGGCACTGAATCCCCACTCAGAGTGACAACAGTAAATTCTTTCTACCACTAACTGTGTTTGTGGTTTACTCTATTCAGAGACCACAACTCTTCTACATCTCAGTATAGTGCCTGCTTCTACCTCTGTGAACCAGCTGACAAAACCAAGCAAGCCAAGTAGGATAAGGCTGCGCAGTAACTATGCATGGAAAAGTAAAACAAAGTACTTTCAATTTTAGGCAGAAAACAGCCTTGACAAATCACTTTAAAAAAAATTCAGTAATTTATTTCTGCTTTAGTGTAGCAATAGATTTTCTTTAAATGGCAGCTTACCTCATGTTCAAGATTTAAATCTTCCTTTTCTCTTATTCTATCTTCATATGCCAATAGAAGAGGTGACAAATACTTCATATCCAACTTTAAAAAAATTAAAATCCACATCAATCAGTTACAAACCATAATCTCATCAATATTTTTTACTTCTGTTATATATTGCTAGTTTTAGAAGCTGTTGAGGGTTTTCACATATGCCTTGCGAAGTGCAGGACTTGTACAAGCACGCAGACCACCAAACAATGCTGCAGAAGCACTTAACAGTGCTACACTTGCACGCTTCACTAAAAAGCTGCTATTACTTATCAGTGTATGTAACACAGTAGAATGTGGATGCAGAAGGAATATGAAACCAAACTGAAACACTACAGTGAATACAGTTAATAATCAAATTTAGCCCAATTCATTAGTAAGTGGGGAAGGAATTTTTACACTCTCAAACTTGCAGCTTTAAAACTAAATACATACGTATGTGATTCTTGGATATTATAGCTAGAAAGACAGAGCAGAAGGAGGACTTTCCTATTTCTGTATAGTTCTGAATAACAATGAGAAAGGAAAATTTAAGATCTGATTAGCATTTCAAGGAGAAATTGTTTCACATATTAAAAATATATTCGATTTCACAGAATATTTGCTTTCTCCTTGCCAGAAGTTCATAGTGGACCCATGGCCATTCCCACCATCAGACTCACTGAAATATGCTATTTTATTATCATCCTAAAAATAATCACAACAATTAGATTAGCAGATTAATTAGAAGATTAACAATTAAGCAACAGACCTTGAAGCAAACTATGTGCTAGACCATGCTAAGTGAAGATGATGTTTATGATTCTCAAGGTAACAGTACTTCTACTTAATTTGCCTTCAGTAGCTCAAAGTCGGTGATCGTACACAGTCTGCAATGTACTGTAAATTCAACTGGAGCTGCACACATTCATGGTAAAGTTCTGCCCTACGTCTTTTTATGCAACAAAGAGGAACATTTATAATATTCTACTAGTATGTGATAGTTCAGCACAGTAACTAAATAATATCCTGAATATTTTGGTTCCAGTAAAGAAATTCTACTACTTAGAAAGCAATGAACAAATAAGTGAAAATATTCTTTTTCTTACCAGCCATGGTGGTGGTGGTCCTTTCATGGGTAAACTTTTCAGTTTTAGATGCTAAAGTAGATTATAAAAAAGATACTCAAATTACTTCCTGCTTTTTGAAGCACTAATCACTGCCCACTGCAGTCACAACTAATACCCTAAACAAACTTATGTTTCTAAGAACACGTGTCAACAAAACTGGAAGTTCAGCATCTTACTAATATAGGAGAAAAGGTAAATGCTTACTTTAAATTTCAAAAAAAGCCTATGCCACTTGTAGACTTTGTGACAAATTTGGAGCAAATTGTCTTAAAAACTCAAAGATGAATGAAAGGACAATGGGACATTTCAGTAAAAACTTCCTTTTATAACCAAGATTCTCACCTCTTCTTGGGACAATGGCCTGAATTTAGTTTGATAGCGACTTAATTCTACATTTAAACGATGGACTGTCATTTTCAAAGCATCATTTTCATCTACCAGTTCTTGTGCTTGTTGTCTGAGAGAAAGTAATTCTGTAGCCTCCTCTATTAAAACAAATATCCAACAAGAGAGTCCAATCAAAATTCAAGAAATGTTTGCAATAATTTGTTAATTGTAAGGAAAAAAAGTCTTAGTAAGCTAGAATCATAATATAACTTCTCTCAAAATACCATAATGGAATAAGCCCATGAAAAATTGCTAACAAAAACCCAATACCTTTCAAACAACCAAGTATTTTTTTTTTTCATAATCATGTAAGTATTCCTTAACAGAATTTCTACAAATGTAGAAGATACTGTTCAGAAACTACTTCTGCATAGATACTTGCTCAAATCAATGAGTAGAAGCCTACTGCTGCAGGAACAGGTTGTAAGAAATTAGAAAAATCAAACATGATAACTACAGAAGAGCTTATATGTTTCTCCCACCTTCTCTATGTGACTTCTCTGCATCTTCTTTAAGTCTTCTGTTTTCTTGTTCTAGTATCTTCAGCTTTAATTGCTGTTCTTCCATTTGCTGTTTTGTTCCCTCAAACTGTTGGACCATAGCCTGGTATGCCTTGTTCAGAGACCAGTTTTCCTGTTTTAGTTCTCTGAACTTTTCTTTAGTCATGCTTTCCCGTGCTTGCCTTGCCCGAATAGACATATCTGTAATGCCATAGTACAATCTATTTAAATGGTATTTGGACTTGAATATGTGTCAGCAAATTGTAATCCATTTTTTCTAATATTAGCATTATGCATGAGTCATACTTTATACAATATAAATCAGCTCCTGGCTCCCAGAAGATAACGCCAGAGAGAATGACAAAAGTGGATCTGGAAAGAGACCTATATAGTGGAGTGGCTGCAAGTTACCATCTTTTATCTTAGACACAGAGAACATTCCTTCCCTGAAGTGAGAATAAAGTGTCAGTAGATCTCCCTGTCCCTAGCATCTGTGACTAGTGAGGTGATGCAGAAATACCCACTGCAGTAAGCAAAGTGCACGTGCCCTGCACGGACTGGTCAGTCCTCTTGACCTCTCCTTACTTCAATCACCTGTGTAACGAAAGCTTTACCCTCCTTTCCACTGAAAGTGATCTGTTACCAAACAGAAGTTACTTAACAGTCCTTACAAAGGTAAAATTTTAGATCTTCTACAACATGGTGGGATGTATTATCGGGAATAATGGATCACACTTCCAAATTTTTCTTTTCATCTGTATGGGCTAAGTACGCGTATAGATGAAGTCTGGTACCTGGGGATGGCGGAGGCTTTTCACATATCACATTTTCACCTAATGCTTTTTCTTCCTAGCAGAGGAGGGGAAAAAAAAAAAAGAGAGACAATTTGCTTTAACAGTTATGCTTTCTGAAGTACAGCATCACTGTTGGAAAACTCAAGAAACGGAACTTTTGAACAGAACAGTTTATATCAACAAAATTTAAGGTTGGATTCGCTACTGACAATATGTGACCTGTCAGTCACCCTGCCTGACATCATTTTGTCACTTATCGCTGCCCCCAGTCACTTGTGGACATTTCAAACTGTTAACATTTTCTTTAGTTGGCAGAGATGTACTGTCCTAAAAACAATGTTATGGCTTCAAAACAATTTTTAAAAGCTCCTTGACCGACCAGGATGGATACTGCTCCCACTTGTTAATTTGTACAAAGTAAGACTTTAGAATAGTCAATTATGATATGAACTGTCAGTCCCTAACTAGGAATCAACCAATAAATTAAAATGTAAAATGTTCTTCAACAAAGTTGAAGAACTTTATTCTCCATTTGCTGGTAAAAAATGAAAAAGTACCTATTTTTACATTTTCAGAAGGTTCTTCCTTCAGGAAAGAACTACAGGCTGAATTTATACTTTTGAATTTACTCGAAGTGACATAATTTATACACAAACTTTCTCCACATCTTTGTGAAACAGCATGAAATTCTGTAAGGATATCATGCCACGTAATTTAACATACTGAGACTCTGATGACTAGAAGAGTCAAAATCACAAAGAATTTCAAAAGAGAACAAACATGGTCAAGAACGTGAAGAAAAAAGGTGTTCTTTATAACACCCGTTTCTCCAAAATGCGTCAGAAATTAACCTTTATATAATGCTTACCTTTAATTTCAAGCCAAGATGTTGGTCTTCTGCTAAAGAAAAACAGATTTTCCAGTCGATTAATACCAAAAGTATTTGTAAGTCTGTAAACTCTTAAGTTTCATATGGATATGTAAGCACACATATTATATACTGCAAATAAATGTAAGAAAGTCCTCCCAAAGCCATAAGCTAGATCACTAACTTTCCATTACCTCTTTCATGGCGTATCAGGATACTGATGTGAGACCTTACTTTACCTCGCACCGTATAGATGCAACTGTGGAAGAAATGAAGCTGAATTGTTGTGTTCCACTATTATTTTAGAATTTGACTACAGAACAAATGAGATATTGTCATTGATTTTACTAGGACTGAATCCTATTGTATCTCTAAACTAGGCAAGGGCAAATCTGACAACTTCCAAGATTTGCAGCACTATGTGGAAGAGGGTTTAAAGACAGTTTATATATCCTAGCTTTTTCAGTTTAATGCATCCACTTTCCACATGGTTTTATCAAAGCAATCCATTCTTTCTGGATATTGTTCTCTACAAAGCTTTTCAGGTAACTCCACTGAAATAATATTGAAACAACACTAGGATTCAACATGAATAAAACTTAGGAAGACAAAGACTTTTCTAAACAGATTCAGTTCTGCTTCCTCTTTCCTACTCAATAGCTACTAGAGTGCTGCCATACTCTGTAAAATCTGCATTTTGTAGCTCTGGAACAAATCCTGGTTTCTTGTTTTCCTGATTTTAAAAGGACGGACAAGGTAATTATACAGTAAAACTCCTATGCAGGTAGATTAGCCTTGCTCTCTTGTAGTAAGTTTTTCTCCACAATTTTCTATTGTTACAAGAAAATACCTTAATGACAGGTCCAGTCATGAACCAAATGTCCTTGATCTAATGAAATTACTTATTGCAAAAAAATTATTTGTGAAGCTTAATTCAGAGCTCAGGGTCATAGGCAAGACTGATGATTATGTGCTGCTCTCTATTCTGTCAGAACCTTCCTCTGTGACCTGATGTACAATTTTAAGGCCTAGACCTTAAAAGATGGCAAGAATGATACAGCTTCTGTATGAAGGATAAACAATCCTAGCATCATGCCATTTCATTATAATTTTTACTGCTGATTTTCAGACATTACCTTTTTTTTAATCCAAGAAAAATGACAGGTTTTTTAAAACATTGGTAGTTTCTACTTTTTTCAATTTTTTGAGCACAGTAACACTGCAATAGTTTCCAGAGTATAAATAGGATTGGTTTTGGCGCATACATCAATAGAAACATAGTAGAGAATGACTATATGAGACAAGACTAAGAGTTCACAAAACTCTTTTTTTTTCCTTCACTGACAGTGGATGCTTTGGAGTTTCAGTTATACAGTGAATACAGACCAATCTTCCGTCTTTATGCAGATTTTTAATTTTCTCTACCTACTAGAAATGGCTAAGTATTTAGTAGCATTTCTCTCATTACCCTTTAAAAAAAAAAAAGAAAGTATCATTATTATATAGTATTAAATTTACTTTCTTCAAAAATTATTTTTCTCCATGGTATTAAAAGGTATGGCATTTTGACTTAAAGTAAGTTTATTTACCTTCTCTTTGCACATTTGACTTATCCACCAGCACCTGAAACTCAGTTTCTTGAGAAGGCACATCCTTCTTGTCAGCATTCGTACTAGGAGGTGGTGGAAACTCTTCCTATGTAAAAATAAGACAAGCCTACCTAAATCATCATAACCCTGTTAAAACAGCCCATGTGTCTTGCTATATGTATGAAACCTTTAGTGTACTAATGTCCCAGTCACATTCAGAACTGTAATCCTATATTTTAACACAGTAAGACGTGCTTTTTTTGTGTTTAGGGCTCTATGTAAAGAAAATCTAAGCCTTACAATGATCAACAGGAGGTAGGAAGCTATTATAGTCATTTAGTTAACAGGGCAAATATTCTCTGTTACCTTATTCACAAAAGTCTGTGAAATTATCCTACATTTGCTTGTTTGCTGTGTCATATCTAAACTTGCTCTTAATAAAAGGTGAACCATTTATCTACTATATCACAGCACTGAAAGATTCATGAATAATTTTTAACATTGTCTTTGCTGGTTTTCCCCGGTTGGTCACATACCAGTGTCCCAGGTATTCCACTCACTTTTTTCCCCCCGCTTTTCTTACAGACTATCTCTTCACCTAGAGTTGTTTTCTGATTTTTTTTCCCATACCTAGCATTTTATTGCCTCTTTACTACTCTGTTACTTATTCCTGTTTGTTAAATGTTTGTATCATTTGAACTGAACTTTAAATGTGCCTTAGAAATATTAGGTTGCTCATTGCTAGTTAATCCAGAACTATAACATAGAAGAATCCACTGGTCTTCAAGACAACAAGGTAATTTATTTTATTTGTTTCTGAATCTCCCTGTCTCTGGATAGGTCTCTGCTCATTAGCACAACACTTAATCGTTAACTAAGCCTTCACCTTTTAAAAGTAAAGTTCCTAGTGCTTTTAACAAATAATCTACTATATAAGTATCATGATCAACATAGAATATTGGACATTTTACAGGACTAAATTATGCACAACAATTATACACAATACCAGTGTTTTCCTAATACAAAAAGGTTCCTAATAATCAGAGATCTGGTATCTGTGTGGATCAACAAACAAACCTAACATGGATGAGTAAATGAACCACAAAAAGAAGCATGCGAAATAAAAATTTTTTAAATGTCTGGAGAATTAAAAGCCTTAGAAATATTTCATACTTTCATTAATATATTAAAACACAGTAAAGGAACTAACACATTTGAAAATCCTACCTTTTTATTCTTGCAGGGCACAGTGTAAATAGCATTGGTGCTAAAGCTTTCTTCCCTTTTCTCCTTACTCTGACAGCTGGACTCTGCCTCTTTATCAGCATCTGAAAGGTAGGTATCCACGTCCTCATCCTCACCATAATTGCCTGGTATTTCCAGGGACTGCGCAGGAGATCTGTCACCACCATCAAGGTTCCAGTTGGGCCTGTAAGTAGAAAACAGTTTAAAGTTTGTTTCAGTGTTGCTTACTCTTAAAAAAAAAATAAACACTAGTAAAGTAGAACCATCAGTCTTACAATAACCACAAGCCCACACAGACAGACATCTAAGCTTCTGTTAGCTGCAAACACGAAATCTAATCTGCATGTCTGCTTTAAACAGACGATTAACACTGGAGCTACATTTTTCCTCTCTATCTTTAAGAAAATGCCAGATTAGAGATAGAAGACTGCTAATTCTACTGAAAGAAGAGTCTGAAATAATTATTTAGAACAAAGGAAATATCTGACATGTAATTCAGATGATTCCTCAGCGACTGTTTGTATGATTGATTGCAATTTGGTGGAAATAATATATGGTTTTACTTGTGACTGCTGTACAATCCAAATCTCCCTCTCTGAAGGTTGTATGCATGACATCACTTTATGAGAAATGGAATAAGGACTGTAGATACTTCAGACCCAATTTATGATGTGGTGAGAAAAAAATAAGCTGCTTAACAGCACGAGTTTGCCGTAACTCTTTCGTAAAACTGTATTATTGACAGGTTCTATTTCTAATATAAGATACCAAAACAGAAAGTATACACTACCCCATTCTGAGCTCTGTGACTGTTGCATACGGTTCAAAACATTCCTGTTCCACATAGGTGGAATCACTTTCAGAAAGTGACCGCTGCCGAGGCTGAGGAATAGCAACAGTGCGCCCTGTTAGTGTTGTTGCAAGGATAGCTGCTGCCAGAGCAGATCTGGAAGAAAACAGAATAAAACAATGAAACGATACTGATGTCTCCTCTGTGCTCCACATTTTATGTTTTTCCCATTGCAAAATGTCTTCCCTATTTAAGCAAAGCTAAACTTTCACAGTTAACAAGCACAAACACCACTGGAAGCGCTAAGGGACTGGTTACAAACTATTAACTCCCAAAGTAAAGCACAAAACTGGGCAAGCTCTTGTAACACAGCTAAGTATAAAGTACAATACCTATTGGTTTTCCCAAATCTCATGCATGAAAATCATGGAATATACTGAGTTACATTCCCAAAACTGACATTGATAACTTACAGTACTTAACACTCCCTTTAGCCATAATACTACCTGGGGCTGTGTTGAAAGTGTTTCACGTTCTGGTATTTTGTCTCCTAGTTTCCGTTATTCCCTACTCTGAACCCTTCACTGATGACTGAAGCTGTTGATAAATGATGGCATACTGCAAACTAGGGCAAGCATAAGCAGACAGAAGTGCCTGTTTCTGGGATGCTGCGGAGTATAGAGAAGGGAAAGATGAAGAGGAAAAAACAAGTAAGAACAAAGCTTAAAGGACAGAAATGGTGAGGACTGTAACAGGAATGACAATAACTGGAGGTAAAAAAGGAGGAAGAAATGAACTCAGATTACACAGGAATGTCACAGACAGTAGAAAGACCACAGAAGACAATCAGAATTGAACTAAACATAGAGAAAACATTAAAGAAAAACTGTAAGAAACTACAAATGAAACAAAAAAAAATTAGTATTTTCTCTTTATTGAACTTGCCTATATAGCTAATTCAAATCCAATACAACATAATTTTACAAGCCAGTTTAAGTCCCTGTTTTTTTAATGTGCAATAAAATGGCACGTTAGTAATGTTTATGTTTTTCTAATGAGTTAAAATTTCCTGACTCACAGTACTAGTACTGCTACAGTCCTACACTTTACTGTAGCAGCCAAATGAAAAATGGCCCTCACTTTCAATAGTCCATTTCTCTTCAATTGACTCAAATTTAGAATAAGTTACATATACATAATGGTCATTGTCCTAGTTATTTAGCATGCTTGGGAGTGGAAAAATAATGAGTATCTTTAAAATCCAAATAAGGGAACTGCCCCAATTAAAAATATATTCTATTTAGGAAAAGGTTCATGTAAATGCTGCAGCAAGGCCATGCAATTCTTCTAAACATGCTATTCTAGTATGCTATTGTAGTTGATGAAGGAAAAAAAAAAAAAACAACTTTAAACCTACCTGGGCCTTTCTGGAGAAGGGTTTGGACTACGAGGGGGAGGGGTGCGGGGAACAGCAGGTTT
Organism: Eurystomus gularis; assembly: GCA_013400335.1. NCBI lineage: Eukaryota > Metazoa > Chordata > Aves > Coraciiformes > Coraciidae > Eurystomus > Eurystomus gularis. The sequence continues at coordinate 97,719 of VZZY01006821.1, read as the reverse complement.
AGGAGCTATGGTAGCGGCAGGGACCAGGCCATGAGCTATATGTTTCTAAACAATTTAAAATAAAATTAGTTGTCAATGACTTTTAAGAATCACAATGAAAAGAAAAAACAAACCACAGAATTGAACATGCAGAAAAACTAACAATGAATAATAATATAAGAACAATTACATGCAATTAATGTAAACAGAAGACTTGAAATGGTTCCAACTTTAACTCTTTAACATGTATGAACAGCTGCTAATGAAGGTTAGAAATGTAATTTACATAAGACCCATGAATGAAAGTTTTCACCCATTGTATCACAGTCTACAAAACCAGAATTTTAACTTAGTCAAGTTTGGGGGTTTTTTTTGTATATATACAAGAAAAAAAGAGTATTTGAATTTTTTTTCAAATATTCGAACGCTGCTTCAGAGTAACAATATTAGTCCTATTATTACTATTTCTCGTAGAGTCTGTCAGTCAGAAGTAATCTTTAGCCAGAGCACTAAGAGATGGAATAAAAACTATTGCTAAACAAGTCTTACAGTCAAAGGTTCCACCTGAATTTAAAAAAAAAGAAAATCTGAATGCGTTTTTATCAAAACATTATCTTTGAAAGGATAACATTAAGTATCAGCTCAGAAAAACCAAGAACTGAGTTCCCTACAATGAGCGTTCTGAATGGAATCACATAATGGTTGAGGTTGGAAGGGAGCTCTGGAGATTGGCTAGTCCAAGCCTCAGCTCAAAGCAGGGTCAACTAGAAAGGGTTGCTTGAGATCCCATCCAGTCAGGTTTTGAGTATCTGCAAGGGTGGAGACTCCACAACCTCCCTTGACAACCTGTTCCAATGTTGGACCACCTTCACCTATTTTAAAAAAATTATTATGGTTAAGGTGAATTTTCTGTGTTTGAGTGTGTGCCCGCTGCCTCTCGTCCTCTCTCTAGGCACGAGAAAATACTATGTCATAACACCCATCACCTTCAGAGAGATGTTACTTTTTATGGAGTAAAACAGTCTAAGTTTCACCTATTTCTGCTACAGAGATTTTTTTTTTTTTCAATTATTCTTAAGTTGTCTTCTCCTACGGTATAATGAACAGGTGAACTGGGAAACATTTCTGTCTTTGCAGGAAGCTGCATCAAATAACTAAATGGTGCATTAGAAAGACTGTCTTTTTTGTCAGTCTTGTCTTGCACATGCACTGCTCTCTAATTCTGGAAGTCTGTCTGACACCATTTTACACCATTTTGTTTACTAAAGGCTGTTGACTATGAATGTCTTACTGTAATCACCAGGGAACACAGCTGAGGTAAAAGGATGCTTGCTGTCATCCCACAGTAAAAGTGAGACAACAGTTAAAGATCAATACTTTATTTGCATTCTAATAATAAACAACGTTCAATGACTTCAAATACATTAGAAGGTAACACTCGCACTACTGCTGACAACGCTACAACCCTTGGCTGCTCTGAGCTTTCTCCATGACCTTCTGTCAGCTCACTTCACGGCGGTGCAGGTGTGCTTGGAGGATCGCCCCGGCAAGCGCTGGAAGCGAATGAGCTGCGCTCCCGCTCCAGAGGCCGCCTCAGAGGGGAAGGGCGCGGGAGCACCGCCCGCCAAAGCCGGGTGCTTCTGGGGGAGACAGACAGAGGAGAGCACCGGCCTCCGGACACCTTCTCGCCTTTCCCTACGATTTCTTTTTCTCCCCATTTTTCACTTCAAACTGTTCAGCGAT
>VZZY01006821.1:60594-95947 GCA_013400335.1 Eurystomus gularis | reverse complement strand
TCACGAAGGGGCCTTTCCGGCCTCTCCTGAAACTAAACGCCATCGGGACGGGCCCGGGGACAGGCTTCTGCCACAGCTTCCCAACTTTCTTCCCGCTTCGGACGCTTTCCCAGTTGAGAGCCGCCTGGTAACAACGGTGCGGCGGATTGGCTGCGAGTTTGCGCTCCGCCAACCAGTACGCGCCTTACTAACCCCATCCTCAGGCCCTAGCAACCTACCGGTGGCGAGGCCCGCCCCATCCCGCCTCCTCATTCGTTGACGGGAGGCAGAGCTCTCGCTTCCTATTGGCGGCGGCTGCTGCCAGCCAGGAGCGCTCCGAGGCGGGATGTTTGCTGCGGAGTTGTGAGGCGGTCGGGTCTCCTGCGCGGGCTCTGGGGGAGCGGCCGCGACCCCGACCCCGGCAGCTCGGGGTGTCCGGCACGGAGCTCAGCCTCCTCTGGGCAGGCCAGCGGCTGCCCCTGGGGCTGTCCTCCGCTCCGCTCTGTTCCTCTTCTGTCCTCTCCTCTCCTCTCAGGGCCGGGCTACAGGCCGTGGTTCAGGGCGGTGGTATCGGCTTGTCTTTGCCTTGTCTTCTTAAATCGTGCCTTACCCTCAAAGACTCCCGTTTCCCCTGAAGTCAGAGCACCGTATAAAGCCGGCAAACCTGAAAATAATCCCTCCCAGCAACTACCTTCTAATAATCTGTCTGGAGACTTCTGCCAGATGAGGGCTGGAGATGCCTCTGGAGACAGCTTTGTGATGGAAACAGACTTTCTCCGAGCAAGGGTGGATGAAGGCACAGAAAAGGCGGTATGTTGGTTTTTTGGGGATTTTTTTTGCTTGCTATCCGTATGTTTTAACGCAGGTGTTTTTCAGATTGCCTGGCAAAACTGGGAGTGGGATTTGCAAGCTAAACAACAGCCTAAATTCAAGTGAAGTTGCTTACTAATTTTGGTATGTTAACCATAACTGTGAGGTAGCTTCAGGGAGGAGACAGTGTCCCTTCCAGAGTATTACATCTTACGAATTTTAATCAGAAAATTAAGGTTTGGAACAGGTTTATAAGCTCTGTTAATATCTCTTCCACATTTCTTTCTAGGGTGTAATTGCTACTGAAGTAAAGTCTTAAAGGAGGCCTGATGACAACAAAAGCAAACTTCCCTGTGACAGCAGGATCTATAGTTGTCCCTTATGGGCATGTGATTGGAAATGAGAAGTGGAGAGGGTCAGAGATAGCCCAAAAGCTACAAGGTAAGCACAAACAAATCAAAAAAGGAAAAACAATTGAAAGCATTCCCCTACATCACCTGATATTGTTAAAATGGGCTGGAATACACTTTAGTTATGCTGTACCACAAATATGGGACCAGTCAGGCTATGTTAGCAGATTGAAAAATTGTCTGTCTATTGTGTATCTATGTGATCAGTTCTGTCATATTTGCACAGTTGCTGAGCACTGTAGAGAAGAAGCAGAAGTATCTGCTTCTTGGGAACCACAGCAGTGGAGCTGTTGTGAATATGCATCTCCACAGAAGTCCCTTGAATTTACATGGATGCTGGGACTGTGCTCTCTGTGGGCAGTGCAAACTAAATTAAGGTGATCCTTTCAGAATAGCATGTACTGGTTTCGTTCAAGTCCAGAGTTTGGTGCTGTAGCACTTTCAAATCTCTAGTTTGGAAGTGTTATTAATTGGCATTACTAAAGGCATCACACAGTACTTTGGATTGCTTGTACCAGCTTTGCTTAAAGAGAATAAAGGCTTTTGAAGAATATGGAACTCATTGCCAAGGTTGTTAGGATTGACACATTAGGAAGGCTGTGCTGTCAAGTAATTATCAGTATATTTTTAATTACTGTATTTTTTCTTTTAATACCTCATCTTAAGGAAAAATTAGACTCATCTTTGAAGATGACTTGGGACTTGTGGATTTTCATCTTTCAAACAGAACTTGCATTTTATATATTTCTGAAGCAGATTTGGTTGCAGGGGATGAATTCAAACGAAGATTGGTTCGGTTTAGAAATGTAAGTACTACATAAAGAGAAAAGGAAAAGTTTTCAAGTAGTATTTTTTTATTCCATGCTTCTAAAAAGATTCTTCTTGTGTTATTTTTAAATTCTAGTGGAGCTAATTTTTTTTATATATAATTTCTACCTGAAAACATATGCATCTGTGTTGTAGTACTGTATTAAATCTCAGTGCTGTGGCTGGAACTTCTACTCTTCCTCTAATTTGCTCTCAGGCAGCTCATACTTGACAGAAGTTTTCTCTCTGTTGCGTTGCATCAGCTTGTCATTAATGAGGTCCTTTCTTTTTTTCTTTCAATACAGGCCAGCAATCTTGGGGGAATTGTAATTGTAGAAAAAACCCAAATAAGTGATCAGTACTTCTTAGCAGTACAAAAGCTTGTGGTGCTAGAACTTGGGATGGTGTTGCTTCCTGTGGCAAATCAAGGAGAAGCTTCTCAACTTATTACTCAGCTGGTAAGTTTCTATGTTAGTGGACAAACATTTATTAAAATATGGGATATGAGGAGGATTACCCATTTTCCCACAATCATTGCTCATTTCGGAGAGAATACCTGGGATCTTAAAGGAACACAACCTCTTTTGTTGTTTGAATGTGAGGAATAAATATTCTGCAACTGTAATATGGGAGTACAGTTCAGCAGAAAGAGGATGTATTTGGGAACAAAGGAAAAAAAGTTGAAGAATATGATACTGAATTTTTTTAATGTGATCTTGCACTGAGCTGCCACTGGATAGCATTAGGCAATCATCACTTAACCTCTCTGTCAAAACCAACATGAGATTTTGCTTTGTCTCAGGCTGGGGAAACTGTTTCTTTTTTGATTTTTTGATTGAAAAACATTAAGAGTTGTTGCTCTTTTCCTTTATCCGTTCCCTGATTGCATCAAAAAGATTACAAAATCATTGTTTTAATTAATGGTTGGTATTAAGAAACTGTTGGTTTCCTAGTGAGAGTTTATGGATCTGCATCAAAACCTTTAATAAGGGTGCACATGAAGGAGGGAGCTTGTGTTTAAAACCTCCTAGTGTTTGCATTGGACTCTCTGAGATGAAACTATTTCGAAATGCAAAGCTGAGCTCCAGCAGAGGGCACTCCGTGTCACTTACGGTTTTGTTTTGTTTCAGGTCCGTGAACAAAGTAAGGATCACAACAGTAACCCCTTTGTTCGTAAACAGGGTTCTCAGCTGGCAGAGCCATCGGTGTTCCGGACAGTGCAACAAATTCCAGGAGTTGGGAAGACAAAAGCTCTGCTTTTACTGCAACAGTTTGGAAGCATCCACCGGCTTTGTAATGCATCTGTCCAAGAGCTTGAGCCAGTAGTTGGACAAACGGTAGCACGACAAATTCACAGTTTTTTACATTCCTGACATGCACGTGTAGTGCTGTTTTGCAAAATTTTTTGTTTGTTTATTGTAAATTATAAAGTTTTGCTTTTAATAATCACATGTTGCAGCAATTTCTATAATCTTTGTAACAACTGGAGGGTGTTGACTAATTGTCTAGGTATTGCTCTGCTGCTTCTTCCTTACAGCTGCTCTACTCCTGTAGATCGAGCTGTGACTATGACCTTGGAAAGAGGGCTGTAAAGTTTTGCATCTATATTGTACAAAAAACAAGAGAAAGCTGTCCCTTTCAGCATCCATAGAAGAAAATGGAAAAGAAATTTGCTTGCTTACTTTTGTCTTCCAGAAACAAACACTTTGTTAATATGTGGGCAGTGTTATCTTCTCAGTAACTGGAAACCTTGAGTTACAGTGCTTTAAAAGAGTTAGCAGACATTGCTTTATGGTCATATCTTTGATTTAGAATGGTTTGGAGTTCTTCTGGAAAGTTCTACTGGAACACGTCTTTGACTTTAACTTATTTCTCTCTTTCCTTTTCCAGTTCACAGAGTATTATCAAATTGATTCCTTTGTGTATCATATCCAGAATCTTGGTTAATTCAGGTTGCACTTTTGAATATAGGTTGGCATAATTATAATCAATTACCACATATTTTTACACAATTATAAAGTATTAATTATAGTTTCAATTATAATACAATATATGCTGCAAAGAAAGTAATACAGGAAGCTTTGATCAAAATTCACAATTCGATCTGTTCGTATTAATCTTTTCAAGAGTTATTTGTAAAGAGGAGAATTGGTTTTCCTGATATCTTGCATTCTATTAAAAATTATATTCTTATCCTATTTAGTAAAGGTAAAATTATCCTTTGCCTTATGCACCAATTAAAGAAGTACGTGAAAAGCTTCTTTCATACTACTTGTGTTTTGGATCACAGCAGGAAGGCAGTTAAGCAGGATTTTCAGCTCCCTTTTGTAAACTAAAGAGAAGTGAATAATAGAACCTTGGCACCTCTGCAATCAATCTCACCGGCTGGCGTGGACAGGAGATAAGCCTGTTATTTATATTGATTCCTTACTTTGGATGAAAATATACCTATATTTTGGCCATAAATATTTGATTTACTGAATAGTAAAGATCAGAATTTCTAGAATTACAGAACAAGGTACTATATTACAACTAGGAAATGCTTAAACTTCTTCATAAATCTGTTTGTTTAGATTTTATTCCCTCTCTGTCTTTGTCACTTTGCTATGGAGACTGGATTTCACATCTAAAGGTATGTGGCTATTGATGTTGCAAGGCAAACACCTTTTAGTACTTCAAAGGGCCGTTATCAGGACAGCGGTGGAGTCCCCATCCAGTATTTAAAAAGATGTGTAGATTAAAACTTAGGGATATGGTTTAGTTGAAGACTTCTCAGCGTTATGTTAGTGCTTGGACTCAATGATATTGAAGGTCTTTTCCACTCTAGGCAATTCTGTGATTGTCTGTTCGGTGCACTAAATAAAATTCAATTAAAGTAGTAACAGTACTAATGGAGTTATCGGCGAAACTACTAATCTACTGCAAACCTTTTATTTTCAGGAGTTTATAGTAGCCTTACACATCTTGTGGATAGAAACTTGTTACAAATATTCCCGTGGTCTAAGGCAGTATCGGGCAGCTAATGGGAAAGATATTTACAGGAAGATGATCCTAGTGGGCTAAAAGAAATGGAGAGCTGGAAGAGTGATTCATGTGACTTTGTTAAAGATTTCATTAGCTGGATAGTAACTGTAGCCATACAGTCAACGTAAATCTCTTCTGTACGGAATGCTGCATGGCAGGGTCTCGTGTACCAGTATATGACCGCTGCTGCTCGTGCATGTAAAAGAAGTGCTACTACAAATACACATGAAGAATAACTACTAAGAATAGGTGAGTCACAAGTAACGTACAACTTTTTAATGTAACCTTTGTAGAGAAACTCTAGAAATATCTCAACACTTTGTAAGGAAGCAAGTTTTAGACAATTTGTAAGTTATTGTATTATACAATATAAATTTTAAAGAAAGATAGTTTCTTTGATCTTTGTAAGCAACATTACAGAATCATGCAAGAGGTATGCCAGCAGTAAACAGTGAAAACCTGTAAGTTATGCTGTTATCCAAGCTGTAGCAGAATGAAAAAGCTACTACTAATGGCCATATCTGATTTTTATTCTTAAATAAGTGTCATCAACATATTTACAGCTATTACACAAGAATCTAAAACTACATGACAACTTAAAAGTTTATACCCAGACACAAACTTTCCCCTTATTAAGTTTTGAGTATCAAACAGCATATATCTACTCTGTAGATGGCAATATTAACTAACACTACAGTGTTAGCAGTTTTCAGTTAGTTTCAATTTCAGAAAATAGAAGAAGCTCAAAGAAATGGTCACACAGTTATTTTCTTGTCTCCCTCAACATATATAGCTAATACTTGCTCATTAATTGTTTCAATGGGAGGAGGATGATTTTTTTATATATTTGGTTTTTTTACTTGGTGTGATAGTAAATAAATATTCTGCCACTTAGACTCACTCCTTTTCTCATATTTTAAAGCATCACCACAATTTACGTACTCTTGATCAGTATACTGGAATATGTCAGTTTTGAGATTTATTCCACAGCTATCAATTTTATCAAGACTAATGAGATGCAAGTCTTATGGTAAGTAAGTTAAATAATGTAAAGTTTGGAATAAAGCCTGTTTTTACCAATTGAATCAGCAGGTATTTAACCTAGATCAGAAAAAGAGCAGAGTAAAAGCCTTTTGTAGTTCAAAAGATCTTTTGACTTCTAAGCCTTCTAATTCTTTTCCAGAATTAAATTAACTATTCAGTAGAATACACCTAGTGCTCTCAGAAAGAGAATGTCTATGCGTAAAAACCACAGTTAATGACCCTGTCCCTTGGCACAAGGCTAGTTTCTGAGTAATGTTGTTATTCTCTCTCGCCTGTGGTTTATGATAATGCTTTATAGTGTTAAGTGATTTATTACTGACTCTAAACTTTTACAGCAAAATCATCCTTTAGTGTGTCTCCTATTGTTCTGCATGCAGCATCAAGTTTGTAATAAATAACTCCGATCTATCATAGTTATTAAAAAAAATTAGCCATGATACTATCTTGAAATTCCAAAGGAATCCAGTCCTCATGTAAGCAATTTTATCTACAACTTATTGCATACCTCCCAAACTACTTCATTCTAACCTTCAAATACTTAAGTTTTCATTTTTGCCAGCCTGTGACCTTCATAGTGGCTCAATACACAGTAAATGAAGTCAGTGGCCTTTGTTTGAATTTATACACATGTATATATAGAGATAAAATTGATCAATATTTTTATATACATATTAAAGAAAAATGTCATCTTAGCAGATCCTTCTGAAAGATTCAGTACAATGAACTTTCTGAATTCAGAAGTGTGAAGGGAGAAATTTTCTTCTTAGTTTGAGAACTTCCAGCCACAGCTGAAGGCAGGCAGAGGGTGCTTGCAGCTTTCTGTCTGTTCTTAGTTCCCCAACTTAGAAAAGGCAGTTTCAGTGGGGCTTTCTTGGTCTGATCAATCTTATCCTCTTCCATGGCTAAACAGATTAAGGAGTATGTCTTCTGCATGCCCACAGAATAAGTTGCACTCTTACTATGCTGTAGGAGAAAGAAGCATTTTAAGACTCAGTCAACCAAAATGGGTCAAAATTTTGAAGATAACAAAAGGTTACTGTGCAAATAGTTTTCCAAGGCAGATGAGAGCAGGCTTTCTGTGCTAATGACGTACTAGCTGAACACAGGGCCCTTCAAAGGGCTGCGATTCTGGTATTTTGCCCATGTAGGCTCAAGGGTAAAGGGACTTTATGTAGATGCAAAGCATAAAGGGACCTGTGAATCTCTTCCAGGGTTTTGTGTTATAGGTAGCATTTACTAGCTTGTAGTATAACTCTATGATATATAAACTAACTTCTCTACAAAGCCTAAGTATATAGTTCTTGCACAAATCTCTGAAGGGGAGTCTTTTTGCTGTCTTCGACAGGTTCCATGTTGATTGCCCCTGACAACAAGAGCTACTGTAGGACATTCCTTTGGGATACCTGGAAGGCAGGGCCTTCTCTGTCTTCTCTTAGCTGTGCCCTGAAGCAACTTGTTTACATTCCAGTCTTTTGTTTCCAGAAGCAGCTTGGAATGGCAGGTGTGCAATTCCTTAATTTCAATAAGGAAAACCAGCGTCTTAAAAACCTAACAGCAGTAAGAGCACCTTGATCAGTGCCTAAGTTTGCCAGAGAATGTTAGCTGAAGTGGTGGATTTAGCTGAACTGCAGCTTCTCCCACACCACAAATAAGTTTAAGTTATTTAGGGCTTAACATTTTTAATCTTGTGATCATTCTTCCTTAGCCTAAAGTTTCTACAGCAGCTTAGTAGCTGACTAGACAGTTAAAACCCACCTAAATTAAAAAAAAAAAGCAGCATACGTTAATCCATGACCTAATACAAAAGTCACAGATCATTGAGGTTAACAGTGTATAGAAAATAAGCATGTGGTCTTGGATGTTCTATTTCACTCCACTACTGTTTTATTGTGGCTTTTCAAATGCTGAACAGGGTAATATTTTCATCCTCTGGGACAAGTTAGGGGAAAATAAAATATGCCCTGGAATTTATAATGCAATTACTCTTAAGTAGCTTCACTGCAAAAAAAAAAAAATACAACCCACCACCGAACCATTCTTATGCACACAGACTGTACTTTAGCATGCTAAGGCACGGTGATTTAAACAGACTGTTTAAAACCAAACACATGCCTGAATGTGGCATATTCCCTGGTGGGAGTGGGATATCTGACTGCATGAAAGTAAACATCAATCAGGGACTGAAGCCAGGAAACTGAACAAACTCTCACACGTCCAATCTGCAAAACATATTTGCCTCATTACATACCATAGACGCGGCTGTATCCTGGCAACTGATAACCTCAATCTCAATGGGCTGCTCCCCCACGCTTTTGAATTTTTCCAGTACTTCATTCACTCCAAGCCACTTGCAATCCACACCACCAACTGAAACAATGTAGTCACCTTCTTTGAGGCCCATCGACTGTCAAAAGAATTTGCACAGATTTGTATATGGAATTATAAAGATGCCTAAAATGTTTTTGTCATACTGTATCTGCCCTAAAGGCACCTCCCTCTTAGATGCTGTAAAACCATTATCTAGCCAGACACATGGAACAAAAGTTTATATGTAACGTACAAGTTACCCTTGACAAATGGGATTGTGGCATACTCAAAGGTTGGCTCTTTTTATGTCCTTTTCACTTTTCTCCTTAACTAAGTGAAACCTGGGTTTTGCCAGGTTCTCCAGGTTTTTATTTCTATTTCTTCAGTGTTTTTATTTGTACTTCTGAGGTTGCTTTTGCCTTTCCTATAGTTAAGTTTTGCCCTTTACTGCATGCTGCTTTATCCCTTTGTTTTTTCCCTAAAAGAACACCATTTCAGAAACCAATGATACATTAGTTCCCCTTCTTTTCCTTGGGCACATGCTACTTTGCTTTCACTTCCTGATCCTCATCTTTGTTGTTGCTACTTTGTAAAGCCTTTATCCCTTCTAACTTCCTGAATTAGATGGGGAATAACATTTGCTTTTATTGTTTGGGGCTTTTTATTCATTAAACGTGCACAGAGGAAGAAATCGACTCTTGTTTAATGTGATGTCGGGGATATAGATACTTTAACATCTAAGGTGTATATAGCACTGAAAATGTGTTCAGATTATACAAACTGACTGTACTGATGTGTAGTGGAACTCGAAGACTCCATACACCAGTATGAACAAGCTAAAGCTACACGTAAAAGATCGCAATGCTGGAGTCTATAGATAAATTGTTAATATTGCACCGATGTACTTACTGCTGCAGAACAAACTGGATCAAGACAATAAATCTGTACTGGTGAACCTCCTTTAAGGCTGAATCCTAGCTCTCCTGCTTCATGGTGGATGCAAATGGTGCGTGGAGCCGTCCACCTCTGCTTGGCTGAGAACACTGTTAGTGGGCCCTGGAGATAACACAGCAGCAGACGCATTATGGTTTACTCTCATCTGTAGGTAAGCATTTAAATTTTTTATGTTATAATGCTTTAGGCTCATCTTATGTAGGTTTTACTCAGGCTAGCTTCCAGCTACTTCCATTGAAATGGAATAGTGAGATTTATCCCAGAAGTTTAAGATGTCCCTTGAAGTGCTCAGCCCTGCTTCACGACTGTTCACGTGATGCTTCAGAGTGGGATAAGAGTGACTGCCTAGGTATTCTGAGCTGTTAAGGTGTGCAGAAATCTTCTGGCTGCAGCAGGTTCTAATGTCCTGTATTACTCTATTTTGGAGGAGGTAAATTGAGTCATTAAATATTGCATATTCTGATCCTAACCACAATTCCCAGTTCCTTTTGCCCACCAGTGTGCACAGAGCCACTTGAAAAACTGGCTCATGGCATGCAACATTGCACATTCTGCATTCCCATCTCCAAGTACTACGTGATTCTCCTTGCCTCTAAGTTGTATTCAGTTATCCATTGAAACTTCATGGAACTTTTACAAGGTTATCAAGAATGAATGCTGTGCAAAGCCAAACAGAAATGGCACTTTTAGTCTTTGCTAGTCTCAAGTGGACCCGCACCTCTGAAGCTAGGAATGATCTCTCCAGTAACTTCTGAAAAAAGCCCAGTTACTAGGATCGTTTTTCAGGCTAAAATACTTCTGTCCCTCCCCTCACATTACAGCAAATCTATACTTGCTAGCAAGATGGCAGAGGCTGGTTGGCATCAGCATGTTACGTACCAGCCTGTGAAAGAAGTCTTTAACTTTGACCTTGGAAAACTGAGGAGCGATCGCTTCAATTTTGTGCTCTGTTTTAGCTAAAACAAAGAGAAAAACAAATGAATTTTCTCTCAAGTATTAGTTAAAGGACATACAAACTTACTTTTCTTGCATTCCAAGCTAGATAGAAACTTCTAAATTCTTACCAAGCTGTAGAAAAACCTCTCTTTTTTTTTGTGGAAATGTGTAAGACAATATCTGAACCACCTTAAAAGTATCTTCAGAGCTCATAGTATTAATACAGAAAACATAAAAAAAACCTCTCTGCTATTCTCTTTATTTTTGTTTGAGAAATATTTGAAACCAGCACTCATTCTTTCCCACTGCTTCCAAAGAGGAAAGAATTGGATGAGCTGGACTACAGTTGTAATAACCGATACAGTCAAATTGAGTCCACAACTTAGACCAGTATAAGAGTTGTGCTACAAGAAATAGGTGTTTTCCCCTGTATGGTTTTAGGTTTTAAAGGTTCCCCATTTTTTCTAGCTCACAAGACAGTCACCAAAAAAGCTGAATTCTAAATAATGACCATTATTATCCACCCCAGAAAATGATGTGGCCGGAGAAAGAAACACTGCAAAGCAGCTGTAACAAAATTCATTTATCTGTGATTGAGAAAATGTGTAAGGAATCTGAACTCAAATGTACAGTATATAAATAGTACATTATTTATGTTATGTATTTTCGCATATTATATATGTATATATATACATAAAAGCATACCCCCATGAAAGCATATACATGTATGGTGAGATACCCCTTATTTCTAACGGTCTATACTTACGAGTTATATCTGGAGCCTGGATTAGACTGAGAAAGTCATCTTCTGTCTCTTGCTGAGCATATTTGAGAAGCGAGCGCTTATGTGCAGCTGTCAGAACCTCCTGAAGAACATCAATGTTTCGAAGCTTTTTGCACAGACCACAGACTCTAAGAGCTTCCTCATGGTAAACAATGGCTTTGCGTAAATGTGCCTTCCCTGAAAAAGAATCAGAAACTGTTGATTGTCCTCCACAGACTACAAATACAAGGTAATTCTCAAATTGTATCTAGTAGTTGGGTGAATTACCTAATTGTTTTCTCTGAACTTTGTCCTTTAAAATGGTGAGAACCATCAGTCCTTCAGGCATGTGGTCATACAACTGGGACAAGGCTTTCTCCTGCTGATCTTCATCATCACCGGACTGCACTATAATAATTGATACAGAACATCAACTCGTACACATCTCCTGGTGCCCTGTTCCTTTAGGTGTATGTTGTGTAGTTATCACTACCTTCTCTCCAAATGCAGTCAAGTATTTTTACACATATATTGATGGGAATTTCAAGCTTTTAGGACTTTTATCAGTTTGATCATCTGCAGTATGCAAGTAATAATTATACGCCAGAACATACAGACAAGAGTTGAACCGTTTAGTAGCATATTAAGGATATAATGCTTCTTCCTTTCTGCAGAAGTTAGTTTATTGAACTTTCACATTTTTCTGTAAAGGACAAAAAAAGTGTAGCCTCATATCTGAAGGGGAAAATGGATACAAATTAACATATATTGAAACCCCAAAGTTCCTGTCTCCTAGTCTTATCCATAGACCAAATTATAACCGTTTGTGTGTTTATTATTGTTATTTATGTAAATATATAGAAAATTTGTGATTCTTACATTCATGGTCACACAGAATGGTGGCAATGAAATAGTGTGCCAGGGCTTTGTAATGGTCTGACTTTATTTGTGCCAGTTTAGACCAGGAATAAGGGATATTCTCTTTCACTGGTTCCTGATTCATTGCAGTGTTAACCAGCATGTAAACCTCTCCCACCTAAAATAAAGCACAGAATTGAAGTATGAGAATTTAACATCAGTTATTAGGAGCTCAAGTAAGGGATATTATAGTTAGCCTTAAGATAATTTCATGTGCATCACATCAAAGAGGGGAAAAAAACATAGGCTAGAAAGGGTTGGAAATAAGTTTTGAGAAAATGTCAAGTTCCATCTCTGATTTTTCCCTTACAACAAAAGTAAATTTTGCACAAGAACAGATGGACTAAGTCAATCAATCTATATGGTTTCAGAGTTCAATAAAAACACCATATAATACACATTTTAAAATTTATAAATGTGGGATCATATCCAGCCTTAAGTTTGTGTGGTTTAATTAAAATGGCTACTGTCCTTCATGCAGAGGAAATCAAACAGCTCTTCAGGCAGTGAATGCTGCTTTAACAGATCAAACAACTCCACCTGACAGAATCCAAAGATCTCTCCCCTGCAGCTGATCAATCCTACAGATAAGACAGGGAAGCTTTACAGAACTGGTAGGAAAAGCTTTGCCCATTTATCTAGTATGGAACCAATTATGTATATGCTACTCTGAAAAGGCTCAGAAAGCATATTCATAACTTGCTGGCATGTCCACATTTTGATGTGAACAACTTCAAATATGAACTCTACCTTGAGGGGCGCAGCCAGCCTCCCCATTTTTCAGGCAAGTCCTAAGACAGCTCTGCAGCCACCAATCTGACCCTGCTCATCAGGGTCCTTCCCCCAGTTACAATTTAGTTATTCTGTTGGACTTCAGCTTTTTAGGTTTGCATAACCTCCAGCTGCTGGGAAATAACAGACAGGTTGTGCCCAATACTTAGCAGAGAACCACACAAACAACCCTGTCCTTTCGTATGTAGTTCTGTGGACAAGATCTGTACTGTTTGAAAGAGCAAAATAGCTTGTAAAAACACTTTAGTCAAGTTCATGGCCCAGGTGTTCCAGCATGTTTCTATTAAGCTACATGGACTCTGAATTTTTAAAAAAACGTAACAGTTCTAAAATAATTAATTTGCAGCTATACACATTTTAATCTTCTGAAAGGTTGTGATTCACAGTGTACCTTGGGAGCTGCACCTTGTTACTTCTGGTTTTCAGTAATGGTTGTTAAAATTTAGATTTAATAAATTACATTAATATTACTAGAGGCTCTAGCTAGTTACACAGCATTGTAAACAGTTATTTATTTAAAATGCTAAATTTTAAGTCTCATATTTTACCGTGGCAACTTCCTGTGTCATTTTCACTAGTGTGAAAAACTCATTGCGTATTCCAGGAAGACCAATCTGCTCAAAAACACACTCCTGAGCTTGTGCAAGCATCATTTTCACTAGTACGTTCAGCATCGCTGGACTCATATCATAACTTGGTGTGTGAGTAAAGGTCTCCTTTAAGTAGCTTAAGACTCCTGAAATTACAAAATTGTTTTGTCAGCATTACAAAGAAACAAGTGAACTTAATTCTAGCATGTACCATAATAATTAAGATTGAAAGCACACTTTCTAGTATTGTACTACAGCAATCACAAGGGATTCTCAGTACACGTGAAATTAAACTGACCTACAGATTTTGCTTTGCATTCCCATCACACATCTCCAGGCACAATTCTCAAAATTGCAATTCAGAGGAGCAACGGAAGCTGAAAGTTTTAAGGGTAAAACCTTCAGATTTCCTTATAACAGTTCTTGTGACTGACCATAAAGCTGTGCAGAATGGAATGTGACTTGTATATGGGAGTGGCAGGCTAGATCTTATATATAGGACAAGAAAAAAAAAGAAATCTAGGCAACTATAAGGAGGGGACAGTAGAACCATGGGTGGAAGGAAAAAACACATATAAATTTAATTAACTGTGAATCTCCTTTTCAGATGCTGCTAAGTGCATTGTGTGTCCCAGCGAAAGCTCAGCTCCATCCCTGTAAGTAAACTAGAAGAGTATACTAAGAGTATATTTAGCAGGGTAAAATTAGATTCTGCTCTAGACATTTGGTTCCACTAGCATACTAATCGTTTCTATCATTTATCAAATTAAAAACAAACACTAACTGTAGAGCAAATATTAAGTAACAGTTTCACAAATGGAAGCGAGCGTAACCTTCAGCATGCACGTCATCTGACTGGTTTAGTGAGTTCTGTGAGCCTGCTAATTGCTGATACTACACAAGTGTAATGATAAAACCTCTGCTTTTCAAGTATCCCAGCTTCTGTAATCTTACTGCTTGCCACTACATTCAGTTCTGGCCATGTTGTGCTGTATCTTCCTGCTACCAGTTTCTGAGATTTTTCCCTTTCCGTTTTATGCTTGTATCTTTAAACTTATTAATATACCCTTACACAAATTTTAATTATAGCTACCTCTGCCTTTTTGCACCAAAAAAACCTAACCCCAAACTTGCCAGGCACATCCCACGTACTGATGGAGTGCCCTACTGACAGGAACTAGAAGTAAAGAGGGGAAAAAATACATATATTTTTTTTTCATTCTAAACATACTTCTTATGCAGGAAGAATATACACACTGAGAGCTTTGTTGAGGATAAACTCTGAAGTGTTTTCCAGTCAGCACAGAGAAATGGTTAATACGGGCTCTATATCATGTCTCTACCAACATAATGAACAGTGTTACGGAGCCATGCACAGGTACAATGAAATGCCTCCTGAGCACATTGCTCTGGGGCCCTGCAGAGGTACTGTAGTAGCAAATCATGCATTTCAATTTGTGAATTAATTCTGTTCTGCAAATACATTGAAGTGAAAAGCAGGGATTTTTAAAATTTTATTTTCAAAATGGGAGGAGCAGCAGCAAAAAGAAATTTCTTGAGTACTGAAATTTCTTTTAGATTAAATACAAAGGTTGAAAAATAATCTATTTAATAAATGCATGAAGAAATACTATCAGCTTCTTTTGATGGCTGTGTATTCTGATGCACGGAGACATGTTTACAAAGTGATAAGGACCCCTAAAGGAACATTCTATCTCCCTAACATTCTATCAATTCTCAAAAGAAGGGTTTGATGACAGTCCAACTCTGTTGTCCACAGTTTGTAGCTGATAAAGCTACCCATACACTGGACACCAATAGCCACAGATTGTAAGTGCAGAAATAAATCTTACGGTACATATTAATTACATAGGTCATGTGCAGCATTATGTGTAGCACAGAAGACATTTACAAAAAATTTAAAAATCTACTTGGAAAAAAACAACCCAATTGCTTCTATAACATGTTAGTTCAAGAGAGATGATTCCCTTCATTAGAATTTGTATTTCTCTTCGCCTGGGACAGACTGATTATATTGAACCTCTGGAATCTATGGAAAATATGTAGTCATCTTTCAATGAATTGCAAATTCCACCAGAGAACACAGTAAGATTAGTTCTGAAGAGGCCATATAGAAAACTAGATTTTAAGTCCTTTATCAACCCTTTAAATTTTACACCAATGTAATATCCCTGAGGTAAAAGCAGCTCTGTTGGTGAAACAAAGAATTAACAATGAAGCAGTTAATGTTAGGGCTATTACTCAGACCTTTGAACTGCAGTTCATTAATCGTTAACCACAGTATTCACTGTCTTTATCCGCATGTTCAGACTACAGTTCCACGTTTTGAATTAAAGCTTCATATCAGCTCTTCACTAGGCTTTTTGAATTTCCCTATTCCTCCTTTTTTCTGTAATGAAGTCAATGGGAAATGCAAAAGTCTGCAGGATGAGATTAGAAATATTTGCATGAAGACCTTCCTAATATTTTTAAATTTGTACCTGCAGCTCTCTGAAAAGCATCAACAGCATTTTCGAGTCCAGCCTGTGTCTGACGATTGCATCTTGTTCCAATCTGGGTGTAGAGGGCTCCAATGTTGAATAAAATACTAGCCTTTTCAAGCAACAGATTTTGCTGACACACTGGGACACCCGTGAAGGAATCATACCTTGGGAAACAAATGTTAGACAAAGTGTTAAGATTAGCAGAGTCCATTGAAACAACAGATATTTTCCTTGTTTTTTCCAAAAAGCAGAGGAATTCTTAATAATTGTTCTGCTACAGTGAAAATAAAGGTGACTAGAAATACCATTATGTACTACAAGGACAATGTAAGTGCTGCAATCCAGAGAATGGCTTTATTTGAGGCTTAGGTTTCAGCAGGTTTTAAAGCAGTGCCTCCATAAGCGTGTTATAGCTAATTCCAAAGTGCCTCTAAAACATCACAGGCTATACTGGGGAAGTATTCATATGTGCAGCTATGTTCTCGTACTTAGATGTTGCCAAAGATCAACTATTGGCATGGTCAGATCCTGTACAGCTTGTATTTTAAAGTTTCTTCTTGCAGTTATGACTAGAAATTTAACAGTTCCTCTTGGTTGCATGGTAGTAATCTTTTTTAATCATAGAACTAAAAATTCTGACTTCCGAATCAAACTTTCTTCACAGATGTAATATTGTCACTCCTCCTCTCTTCTGGCCCAAATGCTCTTCTTAACAAATTGAATTTGTTGAGGGGAATTTAGATCTGACCCATTTCCTATCTGCTTTGTGCACCAGGGTTCAGAGTCCAGTCCATGTGCAGTTGGCCAAAATGAAGATTATTTTATCTCGTTTTCCCTTGTGCTAACCTGTAGTCCAAACCTCCATCTAGCCAATGGCTTCACTCTAAGCATGAAAAGGGTGTACTGTATCAGGTTTCCTCTTAAGGCTAAACAAAAAAAAAATTGACAACACACACTGCAGGGAGCTGGGGGGGAGAAGCACCCTGATGTGCTCAATTTAAACAGAAGACAGCTTATGATTGCAAGCGTTCTAAAAAAAAAACAAACAAAAAAACCACAAAAGACAAACATGAACTACACACTTACCACGTAAATAAAACTCCCATGTGCCTGGTGGGTGGGAAAAATCTGTTCTCTACATAACCAAGTTGAAGGAAATAGCTTATCAGCATCTCAATGCCAGCTTCATCTCGGCTAGGAGTGCGGCAGGCCTTAAAACACAATAGATTAAAATAAAGTGTATTCTGTTGAGTTACAGGATGAATACTGAAACAGCAAGGATAAAGCTCTGCTTCCTTTGGACTTCTGCATATCACAGAAATGTGTGGAATCTGAGAACAGTAAGCTTAAGGCCATATGGATGCATTCCAAATAAGGGGTTTTAGCTGCACCGAAGTAGCACACAACCTTTAAGGAAGCAAGGAGGATCTGTGTGGCAAGTCTCAGAGTTAAAAGTTTGTAAATATTTTATGAAAGCTACAAAGAAAGTTTATGTTTCTAATATAATATAGAAAACAAACAATAGGTAGAAATAATCACCATTCCACTACAATCTTTTGCCAGATGCATTCACTTCAACAATTTCTGCTAAATTTAAAATACTTTAATGTAAAAAAAAGTAGGTAAGGCAAATCTTATATCTACAAAGTTGTGTCAATAGTTCAATCACTTTGTGTAACTTCATCCTGTTCTTCACTTATTCTTTACTCAGATTGTAAGGCTCTTGGACAATGGAGATTCATGTTCCATAGCTCAGAAATGAAGTCAATAAGAATATGGTAAGTTGTAAGTAATAGTGGCATATTCTGATTCCATACAAATGTTATTTACAACTGTAGATTAAAAGACCTCCTGATATACCATACTTGAACTTACTTGTCTCAGATCCATGAGGTCTGCTATTTCATCTTCATACTCAGAACTATCTTCACTATAATGTTCCAGAATAAAGTCCTAGAAAAAAAACCCAGAAAGATAAAAAATTGGAATATCTAAAATTAACTTAAACTATTAATTATATTTTTTCTGCAGTTGCAAACAGTACAGAATTGATTCAGTTGCTATTTGCATGTTGTCTACTCCCTGCCAGTCAATAGTATGGTACAGCAATGAGACTACAGAAAGACAACAGCATTAATAATTTTATTTGATATCTGAGACAAGAAATTTCAGTCTGGTGTAAAGGAACCAAACAGCTATTACATCAACTCCATTGGGCTTTAAAACAACAACACTTGATGATTTCGAAAGGGACAAATGAACCCTGTTAGCTAAAATAACAAGGGAATCAAGTGACCATAAAAACTTGTTAACAGAAAGAGACTGCCAAATTCTTGTCAGCTATATTAGTACAGTTCCACTTAAATTAACAAAGCTGCAATGGCATAAAGTGGTACCATAATCTGACCATGGAGATTAACCTACACAAGAAAAAGCAGAGACAAATGCTACAGTGATACAAGATGGTTTGCCATGAGATAAAATCTAGATTGCACAATACACAGTAGTCCAAAAAATACAGAAGGTGGCTCTAATAGCCAGCAAAGCATATTAGCCAACAAACAAGCAGTGTTACAGCTGCAACACTGCTTCCCAACTGAGCTAGTTTGGTTTCTGTAAGTTGGAGTACCACTGCATTATGTTGAGCAAAACCTTCATTACTATTTCCTTTTACACTTAAGAGCAGTAATCAATAGTTGTATTGGAACCAAAAAATTGTAGAAGGAATTTTTATTCTCTTTCGTTTAACTCTACCATCTCTAAAGTGGGATTTCTTATAACATCTTCTGACTCTTTATCCTACTCAGATTTAAGGTACCACCCAAATAATTGGTGGTTAATTTTTAAACACATTGTGACCTCAGTTTTAGGGCAAATGAAACAAAAAATAATTTGTACACAAATTACTTCTGCTTCTTTAAACAAATCTGAAATTGCAGTTATTTCTGTTAACTATTCATTATGAAGTGCATCTCTGAAATTTACCTTGAGGGGGAGGGTAAAGTCTACTTCTTTGGTTTCCTTCAGGCCCAGAGGTACCAAAGGAATGCTGAAAGTCTCTCTGTGGAAAAAAGAAAAAACCACCAAAATATTCAGAAATACTTGTTTTCTGCTTGTCTGTTGATAAGATAATTATTTTTCTTTGATGACAGAAAGTTTGTATGTTGATGGGTGTTCAGGTAAAAGGTACATAGTTTGTAACAGTTCTCCTGCCCAGGAAAGTCTGCTTCATGGCCTGTGACTCCTCAAGAAGAGAGTGAGGTAAGCTACTTGTCGGCAGTTTGTGGGATTTTTTTCATTTGAGCCTGTTTTTTCTTCAAGGAAAAGAGACTTGCAAAGACTGGCCTGCTGCAATTTAGCTCAACCTTTATACACCAGAACAAGTTATGTGGACAGAAACCAGCTCCACAGCTGCCAGGAGATCTGCCACGGTAAGAGCTATGGCAATCATCAATAATTACCATCCGTATTTTACATGCTACCAGTGGTTTCATTTGTAGAAGTGATGTGTGCCTAATACAGGGAAAAGCAGGCTCAAAGTAGACCAACTTTAACAGTGTAAGGTCTAAGACAAGGAAATCTGAGAACCACTTAATTTGTAGACAATGTTAACCTCTAAACAAGTCAACCTCTAAAATATCAAAGAGCAACAAGGATGAAAACTGTGACTTAAAAATAGTCTTGATCCTCAAGAGAATACACATCTCTATCACGGACTTAAGTCAGGATTATATTAGTAAACAATACTAGCTAATAAGACTATTATGAGACTATTATAAATTAAAGAGCTAATAAGACTATTATAAATTAAAGAGCACCATTTATCCCTCAAAAACTACATATATTGCTCTCCCATCAAGCATATTACCCAATTACAAAATGGAAATAGCAAAATTGCTTCCAGATACATAGTCTGTTGAGTAGGTTTAACAGATCAGTACGAGGCAGTTTAAGGTTTATCCGATATTTTTATTTTTCCTGAAAACACCCAATTGATTGTCTCATCATTGTTTAGAGGGTTCCATTACCAACTACAGAATCCCATGGGTGTGACTCATTTGTGGTCTTATCAGCAAAGCCAGCAGAATCACTTTCTTACTGGTGAAAATTCCATCTCAGGAAGGTGGGAGTAGGAGTGCAGCTTCCTCAGCAGAGGAACAGTCATTACAGTGGTTGGCATGATCAGAAAGTGGCTCTGCTAGCTTGAAAAGGATACACATACCTCTAGGTACAGAGCCAAAACACCACTACAGGTAGTGCAAATGATCTGATTTCTGGTGAGGCTTTTAGAAGAAACCACAACAGTTTTTCAACAGATTATATCAAGACTTTTTTCCCCAAAAGGAAGTGAGACACATGTGAAAGAAATCTTAACTTACTGATTTAATTATTCTAGTACCACCTACAGTCCCTGCAGACACCAGCATTTGTCACTCAACAGAACTGTTTTTTAAGTTTCTAAGGTGTCACACCCATGGAGTGAACTGAGCAGTTAGGGATGTGATCCTGGATTTCCAGAACTGAGCAGAAATAGCGTCATGCTTCTCAATCCGGCTGAGACGTATGCAAGTACTAGGAAGGCCCACCCTTCAGACTGGTGTAACACGATACGGTGCAACCTAGTAATGTGGGTGTGACCTCATGTTGATGACTATGTGCACAATAGATTCGGAGGGAACTATTAATAACTATGTGCTACTAAAGGCTGGAGAGCAGTTACAGAGGGAGTGAATTATTTTAGCTGATGGAACATAAAAAGCATTTAGAGCTTAGAATGAAGAGCATCAGAGCGGTGAAACACCATTCACAACAGACTGGGGAAGAAGGTGTGGGAGGGAATAAAAAGCATACTGCTGTCCATCTGCAAGGCTTCTACCTGCCTTGGGGCCTGACCTACTGCTCACCCTTCCTTCAGAATCCAAATAGTTCAAATATTCTTTAGCTAGAAGGAGGAATAGTACTTCTAGAGTCTTGCCCTCATTCCCACAGCCACAACTTTCATCCTGCTCTCTACACTCACATGCATCTATGAACACTAGTAAAATCTTGAAAAAAAAAAACATTTTCGCATCAAATGGTTGTTGAAGTTTGACATGTGAGTGGAGGGCAGGAACTTTAGCACAATTTTCTTTTTTAGAAAAATAAAAACGATATTTTGCATCAGGTCAGCATTCTGTTGAAAGATGCCCCACTGGAAATGTGCTTAGTCCCTCTACATTAAGAATTCCTTGTAGTCCACCTGGAAGTGAACACCCAACTGAGAACAGTGCCAAGAGGGACCCTAAATTAAACCCCCCGTCATGTGAAGCGCTTCAATTTGTGTCTTGAGCTGCTAGTATTAATCAAATAGTAAACATGTAGTTTGCTATGAATAAAGTTTGGAGTTTTCTCTTGGAAAAACCCATTGCAATTTGAAATTTAGTGTGCTCTTTAAAGTTGAAAAACATCTTGGAGGTATTTTAGCTTCATCTACAAAAAATTTCTCAGTTTTAGCCAGCTAATGTATGGATTCCTATCACTGATGTGCATACCTCAAGTCTGCTCTGAGCTCCACATCAGTGCTGGACTTCTGTTCTCCAGCTAAAGAGAGGACTGTTGTATGCACTGCATTTGAGAACAGACAATTGTATCACTACAGTCGCTCGCTCCAGAATGCACTGAACCAATTCTATGATTGTAACTAGCCCTTCTAGTACTGGAAATTCTGCTAGGTGCCATGTGTCTGCCCATATAGTCCCAAGAGCTTCTGATTCTTGCGATACTCCCTCCACAAAGGAACTCCATATCTAAGGATTAATGGTACATACCTTTCCCAAGTGAAAGACAAATATGCAGACTAACCCTTAGTCAACAAATCTACCATCAAATATGTTCTCTTCCTATCAAGCTCTCTGTCCAGTGTTCACATTCACCTAGAAACAGTTTTGTTTTCAGTGGTAAACATAGGATCTGTTAATAATTGAGAAACTTAACTTTATACTTACTCTGTATTTTGATAAACTTCTACTGAGATATTAAGTCCTTCCAATTCCTCCTTTAAGATCTGCAGGTCTGAGTTTACAAAACTCAGTTCCAGTAGTACCTGCTCTCGTACTTTGTTGTTGGTGGTTGCTCTGCAGAGAGAGAGAGACATGTAATTTTTTTTATTGCTGAGGAGAAGGTTTTGTACATAAGCCTGGTTGACTCCCTTGCTAGCATTCTCAGCATTTTTAACATTGTTTTTCTAGCTCCAAAAGAGATGATACAAGACCTCATGTTTCAGAATTATTAGTTTTTTCTGTCAAGAGAGGGTCTGGGATAGTTTTCAGATAACAGCACACAGACACATAGAAGGTTTGCTATGTGCTAAATTTCCGTGTGTGATTGTCAGGCTTATTTTCAGATACATTAATCAACAAAACTGAAGCACCTTAAACTGAATCACTATCCTATTTTCAGATTATGTGATCTTTTCCTAGAAGAAGATACGAGGGTGGAGGTGAGAGGAGTCAGGAAATATTTTTTTCAAGAGACTTCCCCACTTTATAAATTGAATAATCATTTGTTGAGTCTTCTGATCTTAAGAACAAAAGAAAACAACTTTCCTATCAAACTGTTACTACAGAATGTTCTACAACCAAATATACAGGTAGGAAGATACTCCTTTTTAATACAATACAGTTTTCTCTATAATTTTATTTTGTCAGATGCAAATGGGATTTTTTTGTTTGCTTGTTTCCCTTGCTATTTTTATATTTACATGACAACGTTTTTAGCTACCAGCACAGTGGATGTTAATATTTAGCCTCCCAGAGCATTTCTGTGGGATTTCTTATTTGTGTATTTCAGGAAATCACTATTTCTAACCTGTTCCTATATACAGTATTACTCCTTTTCAAGAGACTTAAACTGTTATCTGTAACCACGGGTATGAGTTTAAGATAAAAGGTCTTGATCCATATCCAGGCTTAAGATATTGTACCCCTATATTAGGGAGTCCAAATCATTAGACAATAACAAACCTTAAATAAGTTTTCAGCATTTTGCAAATACCTTTATTTTAAGACAAAACTCACTCTTATAAATATTTATGAACAACCCTCTCATACATCTAGGCTTCCCTTGGAACAATCCTCCAGTTTTATGGAGCAGCTTCGTGAAGAACTAGTTATTCCAAGGCTTAAATTCTAAGCTTGTACTTAATATTATAAATATGCATTATCTGTGAATTTTCTGTCATACTTTACTGAACACCTGTGATTGCTGACATTAAGCAAAGTTAACATCTGCTGCCTGCATAAGCCAAACTGGACACAGAGTGGAGAGGATCTTCCTTAAAAGGCAGCACCACACACAACTGGAGGAGCTGTGATGCTCTTAAGGCTTTATGATGTTGTCAAGGCCCCATGTTTGGTCTAGTTTACCGTCCTCCACAGGAGGGATCTCTTTCTCACAAACCCCAGTGATCCATTTGGGTAAACTCACCTCATACAGCACATTACTCTCAACGTCCATGCCAATTTAGAGTTAATTTGATGACCTTTTCCTGTTGTTGCACTGTAGACATACTTAGTAATGACAAACAGCAGAAGACAGCAACAGGGCAATGTGGTATCCTTGAGATCCACATTACTCTGAATTCAGTTTTAAGTCAGAACTTCCAGAACAAAAGACAATGAAAAGGAGAGTATGACTTTCAGAAGTTCTAAAAACAAAAGCCTTTGCACTATATGGATCATTTGTTTCAAGCCTAGCGTTTACTTCCAGCCAAAAGTAAAGAAACCCGCATTTCCAGTTTTTTCTCAAGCCCTACTGGAGGAGGCTCCTTGTGGACAGCAATTGGTTTGCTTCTTTTAGAACTGATGAAATGCAAACAGAATCTGAAAACATAAAGTTCACTTATTTATGTTTTCCCATAGGAGACTGTAAATGTGTCTCATCATGTGAACTGTCTAGCAGTCAGGTTACCTTTTAAATTGCTTCTTTCAAAGAACTAGCAGGTTTTTACAGTCTAATGGGTGTAAATTCATTTTAGATTTTTGATAACTTAGAAATAAGTCTGATCCTCTACTCTTCAAATAGCCTTAGTTCCCACTTGGTCAATAGCAACATCAGTATTTCAGCAGTCAATATTGGTTATCATGAGCTGAACTTTAGAACACCTATAGTTTGAATGTTAAGAGTAACCTGTGTTCTCATTAGGTATTACTTGTCTCTTTTGCCTTTCCAAACACTCCTGAGCTGGCATGCAGAAACATCTACTGGATTAACAGCGTGCATTTTCAAAGCCAGAGAGAAGAATTTTGCTGTGTATACCAAAGGTAGAAAAAAGACCCTAAGTCTTACTCCTTAAGTCACTTACCAGAAAACAAAGCAAAATGAAGTCAGTCACAGAAGCTAAAACTATGTTAGCTTTGGACCTATCACCTCTTTTGCCAAGAGTGGAGATAAAGGCAGTGACAGTCAAAGGGCAACATATCAATTAATGGCAAGTTTAAGAAAAGTGCATTTATCCAAGCATTTCTCTAAGCAAAGTCTATTGACTATTTTGTTCTCAGAGACCCAGTGTTCCTCCAGTTGCAGAGAAACAGACACTATAGGAGACTATTGCAATTAAGTATTGAGGAAATTTTCCATTCTGTGTAATAGGGATGGATTGTTGGAAAGCTACAGGACTGTTTGCTAAGCAGTTAATCACTGGATGTAATAGCCTCAAGACAGGGTCAACATTAGGCTATTCCTACGGGGACAGCCATATAAGAAACTGTGTCTTAAAAAAATATTTGGTGGACATAATAGAATAGATAAAAGGCAAAGTCTCAGTTACCTCAAACTGTAGGAAAATTTGGTGGCAATTGTAACCCAGCTCAAATCAGATGTGCACTACCCTGCTACTCCTATATCACTGCTACATGGAGTAAGGAAACTAATGGACCTTTCCACTACGGAGCACAGATCTAAAGGATCTTGGAGAAAGCAACAGCATAGTGACAATACCTTTATTTGATTTAAGGTGTAAACAGGACTCATTACAATATTCAGCAAGGTTCACTGGCCATTATCACTAGCAATAAAGCTGATCAAACAGAGCAACGTAAGATTCCAACATTCAGCTCATTTGCTACAACACAGCACCTTTAAAAATGCACTTTATAGCAAGTAATAACTCTGTAGGGCTACAGCATTAAAAAAACTCCAGGGAGATTTACAAAGCATCCAGCAGTAATTTATGCAGCATGTTAGGAGAGCAGGTAGGCAGACTGGGGAAAAGTAACAGCTAAGAGCCAAACAAACAAATAAATAAATAAATTGTTGCTCAGGCAAGAGAATGAGGAAGTCATGACACGTACCTTAAGAGATTTTCAGCGCCAGCTCTCATTCTTACTGCTCTTAAGATCTGTTGGTTTAGGACAGCTCTTTGATTTTGCAGTTTGCTTCGACCAGTCTCAGCAAGAGGATTACATCCCTAGAATTAAAGAAATTAGGGGTTTTGTTGCTGTTGGAAGACTCTGAGAAAGGAGTAACACCGAATTTAAATGAACTTTAATGGCATGAGTTCTGTATGAATACAAATTAACTACATTGACATCTGTGATGAATGACTGACAGTGTTTCTTTTCTCAACTTGGCCATTAAAAGCGAAAGAGACACCATGACTAAAGCATTTGACATTAAAATAGAGGCAGAAATATTTAAAGCTTATGTACATATGCGAGTCGGTCTGTTCTCATGTAGAAATCTTTTTCCAATTACAACCAAATTTGACAGAGTGTAACTAAGTTTCTACAGGTTTCCTAAAACCAGTATCTGGCAAGACAATAACTCCTATCAAAGCTTCTGTGTAACCTTTGCAAAATGTTAAGAATTCCATACGGGGATATAAGCAGCCTTGAAACACAACTCTATCAGAAAACAGGCTTTGGTGGCACCACTGCTCACAGTTTTAAGAACCTTTCTAAGGATCTCTACTCTTGATCCTTCTGGTGCTCGGACCTTCAGTACAATTACTACCCCCTCCCTCAGTTCCTTCTCTTCACATCTCAAACTTCCTTCTGGCACAGTATTGCTTATCTGCACAGCTATTCTTCACACCCAGGAAATGCTTTCAGATCTTTAAGTCTACTCTGCCCTAACCCAACAGCACCTTTGCGCACTGGTCCAAAAATGTGAAATATTAATAAGCTTTACAAGTTATTTAATCTGTATATGTTCACAGTGTCAGATGCAATGATTTATCTGCCCATTAGTTTTTCTTGCTACCTGGTGGCCAAACAAAGATTATTTATTGAAAGCTCAATATCAAGATGGGAAATGAAATATGAGATGGGATAAGATAAGATCAGACAGGGAATAATATAGCTTGACAGGGTAAGATGATGATATCTTTCAAAAACTCATCACATTAAGCCCTTAAAAAGTAAAGCATGAAATCCAGAATTCACAAGAATGCTCCCGTGTATGTGCATACCTTACACAAGCACAAGTCTCAAACTACTACAACCTGTGTTGGAGCAGGACTGAGACATTGTATTCTGGTGAGCACTGATAAGCTAAAACTGTGATATATTAATAGAACTGCATGGTTGTCTTTTTTTTTCACCTTAAGGGAAACACAATCTTAACACTTTTTTTAAATGGGTGAGAAGTTTCACTTCCACTTTTTATTCTTTGCCCTTGCCCCTCTTTTTTTTAATGCATCAAATTTCTTTGAATATTAATAGTTATAATCATCAGATGTCTTTGAATATTAATACTTATTTATAGCCAACCAGCACATCCCTGCAGCCTTAACTATTGATTCTGAAGCAAGTGAGACCACTCTGCTTTGAGGCTTACCCTTAAATACAGCATGTCCTTTTGAGTGGCCTTGCTGGGTATCATTACAGAGCTTGTCAGGGTCCTACTGAATTGTGCATTACACAAGAAGGAGCCTCAGATCCGTCTGATACAAGTCTTCCCTCAAGTACTTCAGCCACTAAATTATGCACTATTTTTGACCTCTTCCTTTTAGTTTTTACTAGAAAAATTTGGGTTCGATGTAATAGCATTTAAAAGTCTCTCAACAAGTTCTAATTACCAGTGGTTAGGCAACGACCACTCATAATGCCAGCACAACAAAAGCAAGTATTTAAGTAGACCATGAGGTTCTAATCATATATTTGAAGTTTAGTTCTTATTTGTGTTGGCAAGTGAAGGCAAACTGACTTGACAATAGAGAAATTATCTCATCAATCCAGATTACACTATTTCAACTGAGAAAGCACATAGCCTAATATAATTAATTTCAAATCCCTAGTTTGAAAAGTATGTAATAAATACGAAAAATGACAGGAAGCTTGTGCAAACATCTTCAGAAGCAACACTTGCCAGATAACTTGAAAAAATATGCCACGGTAAATTACGGTGATTGCAGAAATGTTTCTGCATTGAAATGCCAATTACAGCAGAAGCCAAAACGTGGGTGTGCAATATATACTCTCTGTGTTGAGAAAGCACGGGCAGCAAGTACAATACATAGAAGATAAAGCTCTTACTAGAGAGGAATGAGTAGCAAACTCATTCATTCCTCTCAGAGTAAAAGTAGTCCTTTAACTACCAAATACTTCATGCTCTTTTACACACATTTATACACAGAGACATAAGCAAGGCACATGGTCTTGTATGCACAACTTGCTTTCTGCTCTTAGGCAATTTCTTTTTCTGGGCTCCCACTGTTTTTCTTACTTTGCTTTTTCTTCACATTGTGTTGTATAATCTTTCTCTGCTAGTAGTATTCGAAGTCTTCTCTCCATCCGTTCTATCCATGCCATTTTTCATCTGAACCTTGCCAATTATTTCCTTTTGCATTTTTGCATTCCATTTGAATACTTGATTCTCGTCTTGGGCCTTTCACCTCGATAGCCCTGTACAGGTCTGCAGTGCTTGCTTCCAGCTTCTTTCTCAACCACTTAGTCTGAGCATCCTTCCTAAACACATCCCTGCCTTGTCTTTGTCTTCATTTTCTCTGTAAAGCTACAGCTTCTTTCCAGAACTCCCTGCCCTTCCTGTGTGCCAAACGAGTTTCATGACATCATTCCAATACTTCTTTACAGCTCTACTTCTGGGAAATTTTTCAGGAAGATCAACTGCCTGACTCCCAAGCCCATGAAGCTCAGCATAAGTGGCGTGTTTATTTCAGTGGACCTTTGATCAAGCTCCAGCCCAGAAATCAAACAAGCTCCCATTGAACGATGAGTGCAAAACTACAATGATCTTAAACTGTGTGCAAAGAAAAAAACTGGCAGAAATGTTTCCCTGCATTTCAGGACCAGCCACTGATCTCTGTATGAAGCTTTAACGCAAAAACAGACAAGGCGCTGACAGACAGAGGTATTCATATCACCTCCAGTGTGCCTGCCTGGAAGTGCTGCACTCACGTCTCCTTGATGAAAGGCTTCTTGTGGATAGAGGAGTCTGTTTTCAGGACAGGCTCACCTGCTGCAAGCATATACCTCCCATTTACTTCTCAAGGCCTATAAGAAACTTGGATTTTACCTTTTGGAAAATGCTGCTTTTTACATCTCCTGCACAGAGGATGGGACCACTCAGCTACTTTGTGTTCATTTACAGGCTTAAACTCTTTATTGTAATCAGGCTGCCAGAAAACTGATGGGTAGAAGTCCGCATGGAGGACAGTGAAAATAACCAATATTTGCAAAAAACTCATGGGAAATACACAACCCGGGGAAGATCCCCCCTTGTGTAAAGCACAAATTGTATGTAATAAAACGTTTTGTTTTCCTCCAAGCAGAAGATCCTTCTTCCAGACAGCATTTGTACATGGTTCACATTTGGACAATCCCAAGAGTGTTAGATGTTCAGTTCATTACAAGATCTGGCAGCCAAACTTCCCAGCGGTTTCCACACCTACTGTTTAATTTCTTGTCAACAGGATGCTAGATGCTTCATTTAATTAATGTTTATTTGTTTGCTGAGCCAAGACAACTTGGATAGGGAATTGGATTTTTACCCTGGCTTATACACTATCAGTAAAATTAAATAGCAACAGAAGAATGGTTGTAACTCAGGAAGTTGCAAAAATGGCCAAGAATGGACTATGATTTAAGCTTTCATTGCATGCATTGTGGGAGGCGGCTGGGGCAAGGGAGAAAAGATAAGTACATTGAATAACTCTGCTGTGAAGGCAATTCAAATAGTAAACTCATATCAGTTTTAGAGCCTTTTTGCTCCTCCAAGCATAGCTGTACTTCATATGTTTACAGTAGTTAGCTATTATTATCCTTAGCTCCTGAATCATAAACACTTTTTAGAACCTAAAGTTTGGTTAACTAGCTAGTTCATTTCTTCCTCCTTGGTTGAACAGCACTGTTGAACTGCAGGAACAGGAAGCTGGTATGTTTTTAATATACCATTATCAAAGGAAAGACCTGCACAAGAGTTATAGATTCTTGCCACATGTGATTTACATAGCTAGCCAGGTAACATCTTGAAAGAAACAGACATGGATTTTGGACAAATACACGCGTACTTCCTGATGAAGGCTGGCCTGTGCAGGGCCTGCATGTTTGGTAGCAATCCTCTGACTAATTAATGGGGCATGCTGACAGATTCTAAAAGGACTGCTGCTCATCTCTTGTTAGAACTCATGCCTGAGCTTAGGTGGCAGGACATCCCACTGGGTTTGAAGTGTATAAACGTTATCCCCCGCACACTTATTTGGCAAACAATGTATTATGAGCACCTGTGGGATCTCACAGTGACGCTGTCTCTGTTCGACCAAGCACAGCCAGCCCAACAGCAGGAGCTCAGGCAGAGCTAGGAAGCAGCTGACTGACTGTTCAGGACTCACATGGGATTTGGGGGAGATTTTATTCTACAGATTACATGAGTGCAGAGAGGGTAGCTAGGCAAGCCTGTTGTCAGGTACTGCAGGTTAAGTATGGATGGACAGTATCTTGCCTCTGTACAAGGCACCAGTACTTATCTGAAGGAGCCCTAAAATCGCCCAGTCTCAGAGGCATAAGCAGTGTCTTTGTGGTTTTCCAAGTTTAGGCTCTAGGCCTTGAGAAATTACCTACCACAGAGGGAAGATAGCTGTCAAAAGTATGGGTCCCAAATGAAAAAGCAGTTGTGTTTCATTTGGATGCCAGGAAGTTCTTTTCTCAAGACAGAATTATTTTTTAGTATCAGGAATCCAGTTGTGACAGACACAAATACCATGACTGTTTGCCAAACAATGAGTAATTGCAGTAAGCATCTGAAATTAACATGAATATGATTTGTGAAGTAGTGGTTTGAACTTCTAAGATGAGCCACACTGTCTGAAGGTGACACAGAGTTGAAACTGGGTGTGCCTTCTTACTTAAAATAAAACATTCCTTTCCAGCCAGTGCAACCTGTGCTGCTCGTCAAGCCCAGCAGTGTACGCAAATGGCCATATCCTCCAGATATTTAAATGTGTGCATAAGTTAAATTATGCACATAACTTCTTTGGCTGTAATGGCAATCGTAGTAAACAGCATGATTCACACCAGGATTTCTAGAACTGATCCTAAGTGCTGCTAAATTATTATGTTTATTTCCTTACCTTCTTCCACTACTATAATTGAAGTTTCTCTTTGCAAGTTCCTACTCATTCAGTTTTGAAATTTTAGCTATATACTAAAGTCTTCCAATGGTAAAAGAGTTACCTGAGTTTAAAAAAAAAAAATGAAGAAGAAAAAAAGTGAGGGTAGGGAGGAGGAAGATCTGGTCTTCCAGAGCCTGGTCTACTTGTGCCATGAACAAGTAGTTTAAAGTTCTAAGTGCCTGGCCCCAAAGATTAATACAAAGTTTTAGAACTAATTATTGTATTAAATTCCAAATACACATTTTTCATACAATATTTCATCTTGTCACGCTGCTCACTAAGCAAAATGAAAATTAGTATTTTGTCAGAGATGTGTCTCATGACTAACCAAGTTTCAGATTATTTTTATTTTCAGATGAAGGCCTACTTTCAGTTTTAGGTTTTATTAATTTGTATATAATGAGTGGATATGGCATGACAGGGGGTATGAATCATGGCAACATTTCTTCTGTCCTGCCAGACAACTGGAAAGAGAACAAGCAGGCAAATAAAATATTCCCGTGTCAATGCTAATGTTGATGGTTGCCTGGCTACTAATGACTGAAAAGAACCACATGAACTAAGCCCCAGTGGTGGCACAGGTGTAGCAGGTTGGTCAACTGATAAATTAACCACAGTTGGGGGGAAGCCCTGCAGAAGAAACCCCAAAAGCTAAGGAGGGTAAGGAGAGAGAGTCAAATAGGGAAGTGCTGATTTAGGAGCTGGTTACCATACCTATCATAATTTTCAGCCTGGTGCTTCATTTGTGGAGCTGCTTGGTTTCTCTTTTTAGCCTTTTCCCTTGACAGGGATGACTAATATATACTGTCTTTCTGAATCACCTGCTTGGTCTATATGATAAGTGTCTAGCCTCACAGATAGAACCAAAGCTTTAAGAGAAGAAAGAGAAAAGAAAATAAGCATCTTCATTAGACTGATCAGAATCTGATGATTCATTAAGCTAGCTGTTCTCCTGCTCTGCCTCTGTGTAGCACAATGGACTGCTATCCAAAACAACCGAACAAGAAGGGGCTGCTTAGGCCTGTACCAGCAGATGCTTGGCGAGCTACAGAAAGGGTAAGCTTGGAAATGAACTATGACTTTTTCTTATCATTTACTGCAGTTGCAATCAGTCTCCTGACTGATTAGGGAATTTGGATCTTGTGACTGGATGAGTATTGCTTTATAAATATTCACAGGTCTGTATATTGAAGTGTTTTGAGAATATTTATTTTGCAAGTACTTACTAGTTTAGTGGAGTGGTGTGTGCTGTAATGAAAAAAGGAAAAACAAAAAAATAGGGGAGGGGGGAACACCTTAAAAAACCTTGTTTCTCCCACAAGAACTCAAGAGTAACTAAAAAAAAAAAAAAAAAATGGGAAGAGGTCTGGGAGGCCAGGCAATCCCCAGAGCCATGGCAGGCTTAAAGGATGACTCCCCCAGAGGTGAGAGAGAGAAACATCTCATATGAGCAAAGCAGCGCACGAGGGCAGACCTGCTTTAGTTAGTATTCGTCTGTTGAAAAATTCTTCCTGTCTAAGCTCCTTGCTCTGCTTTTAAAACAAATTGGGTTTTTGCTCATATCATTAGTTTTGTCACTATTTTCTGCTGACCGCAGACTTCCTTTCTTCACAGGGAAGAGCAGGGGCAGAATTTTGATGGAGCCTGGGATACACACGGTTGATTCACAGGTTGCTACCAGTAATAGTGAAAGAATGGGGAACTCTGCACAGAGGAGGTCAAGGCACGAGGCTGACGGTCCACGAGCATTTGCACCGCCCAGGAGTACAGGTACAGTTTGCCCTGGCAATGTACCATGGAACATACTGAACTAAGCTGTCAGCAGGTGGTGGCTGAGAGAAACAAAACAGTAGCAGAACCAGTTTCCTGGTGCATTATCTTCCCAGGAAGTAAAAAGTTCTAGACAAAAGCTCTGTCTTTTTGATGGAAAGCAAGGTGCTTCTTCCACCTTGTTATATCCTCTTCAGGGCACAGCCAAGGATTTTGTTGTTGTTGCTTTGTTTTGAAAACTAAAATCCTTCTGACAAGTTTGGTTGCAACTAATCAAAGGGTTAAAGAGGGCTGTTTTAGAGGAGAAATATAAGAGGAAAGGAATAGGGGCAACACTGACAGAGTTGCATATACCCTGTGTAGCTGCACAGGTAATTTCCCTAAAACTAGGTGTTAAAAAAAAGGGCATCCTATCAGTCTAAGGAAAATTTAATTCTAACTATATAAATATGACAGGCCTTTGTCACGGGGAAAAAGGAGATAATGGACAGAGATGGGGTAAGGGAAACAGGAGAAGGTCCTTACAGAGCAGCTCTGACATTGCTGGAAGTGAATGGAGAGAGGGACTCTGAGGAACAGTGCAAGTGGACCACAGCAGTGGCCACCAAACACATGTTAGACTCACCTGGCAGTGTCCCAGGCAAGCCTAACTTTCTAGTGTGGCAACACAAGTCAAAGCAGGAAACAGGATTGTGTATCTACTTCTCCATTGCTAGTCATGGCCCTTTACACAGAGCCAGTCATAGTTTTACAGGGCCTCCTCCCTACAGGGAAAAAAAGGTGCTAAACACGAATTAAGTTGTTTTACATTTGCATCTTGGGGATACTGAGGGTTGTTTTCTGCTATGCTGTATTTAAGACTTCAAAAAGCATAGTATACAAAAGGGCACTGTAATTAAAAAAAATACCAAGAGTCTAAACCAAATGGACATTGTATAAACTGCTTAATTTTTCTCAATTATAAAATTTCATTGTGCACAATGTTCTTGCAAAGTATGGAAGGCAGCCTCATTGTGTAAGTAGTGCTTGGAAGCCCTTCCGTGAGCAGGACTGATACAAAGCAAGCGTTTTCACCTTGCTCCACAGTTTATAGAATAAAAATGTCAATTAAATAAATGTCTTTCGATCTAAAAGCATGAAGACTAGCCTTGGAAATTTATGTGATTCTGCACTAACAAAATTGGTAAACTGACCCTCAAATCCTTTCAGGAAAACAAAGTAATGTGATTTTAAAAAGGGAGGGGAAAGTGATATAAAGGAACATAGGCTGGGAGGGGAGACCCAAGGACACACATGAACAGCTCAAGCACCGGTTTCAGTTACATGAGATCACCAAGCATACCATTCAGATGAACATGTCAGGCCTAAAGATACTATGCTAAGCATCTCCTCGGGTTCACAGATGATATCTGTTCAGGATGCCAGGAGTGGGATGTTTGGGTGTTTGATTTTGGGTGGTTTTTTTTCCCTCCCCCCTTCTTCTAGGACTACTGAGTCACAATGAAAGCTCTGATCTTTGAGACCATTCAACTAATATATAACAAGGAATACTGGTTTCCTGCTTACATCTAACTTTTAGGGACAGAAGGCTTTGAGCATCTAGCCTGATCTGAAGTTTACAACTTTATTAAAGACACTTAGGAGCTAGATGAACCTTTCAAAGATCTGAGTGAACAGAGGGAAGAATGTTCCACTGCAACACTGGTTCACCCTGATTTATTTAATATCAGATTCATATCCATTTTCTACTGCTTTAAGACATAAGTACTTCAAATGTGGGAAAGATGTTCATGATTAGGTATAAAATTGATTTTACAGTATTTTCAGGCATGAGGAAAAAAAATCATTTCTTTCCAGCATAGGGGGTTTACAGTGATCTAATGCTGTTTCAGTGAACTTACTCCTAATATACAGCGAGTTCATTGAACATAAACTCAGCCTTTTAGAAGTCTGAATGCATAAGATATACTCCTCTTAGGACTCACAAAGTACAACTTGCCTAGTAAACTTCAGTTAGTCCCCATCAGTAAAAAGAAACAGGTTGAGGAGTTGATTTATCTAGTTTAGCCCATTCAGGAAAAGTCAACTCTTACTAAGACGTCTCAAAGCAGACTAGGAGCATCCCATACTATGGAAAACGTAGCTGTGAAAACTAAATTACAGCTTTGCCACACATCATGATTTCCTGCTAAGGACTAAGAAAGAAGTGATTAGTCACCAAATACTATAGTCGAATTACTCAAATGAAGAAACCAGGCAAGGTTTGGTAAAGGCTTTGTTTCAGCCTGTCTAGCTGTTTATACAGCAGTACTGATTCCTTGCACCGTACCTGGCACAGGAAAAACTTCACTCTTCTCAGCTGTCCGCAGTTCCTCTGCTAAAGGGCAATATTGTTGTTTAAGCTCCTGCAGGCTTATGAATTTGGTAAATACTGGGGGGGAACCAAGACAGCCGGTAAAGAAGGCAACAGAACAAAGCGTATGTGCCTCCCTACCGTGTAATCCAGGTGGTAGCTGGAGTGCACGGTACGGATATTTTTGTGCAGAGCAGTAACGACCTGATGGTGTATGAGGCGCTTTTTTTTCCTCCATAGAGGGAACAATTTATGGTCTCGGATCCAGAGGCTACACCGAAACCCTGGTATACCTGCAGCCCTATCTGAAGCCCATAAACAAAAGTTATAGGCGCAGAGAACTTGAAAACAGCGAGGGAAGCTGAATCAAAGCTCCCCGAGAACGGCACTTAACTGCCCTTTACCTCGGGTGAAGTTCACAGAAGCCCAGGGGCTGCATTACAGGCGATACTTTGCTGTAATTACTGTTGTGCTGAAAGAACTCGGGTGCGGGTTATGGCATAAGCCGCCCACTCAGTCTGAAGAGTAATTAGGGCAGATGTTCATTAAAAACTTCCTAACGAGTCTGTTAACTTCATCGCCTTACTCGAGTAAACTTTCTTACAGGTACACAGGACAACTCCCTAGAAAGCGAGCCAGGAGACGCAGTGAGGAGCGAACAGGAAAGAGCGCAAGGAGAAACAGAAGGAGGTGGCCTGTCACTCATTTCGTAGAGGTACGAGTGCTCCTGTCCTGCAAGGGGCGGCCGGGGCCCGGGACAGCGAAGGGTCGCGCCGGCGGCGGC
>VZZY01006821.1:20473-53850 GCA_013400335.1 Eurystomus gularis | reverse complement strand
CCGCACGTGACGCGGTTTGGCCCGCGCGAGCCTCCGTCGCGGCAAGATGGCGGCGGGAGAGTCCAGTGACAGCGAGGAGGAGGATCTGGTGAGCTACGGGACCGCGCTGCAGCCCCTGCAGGAGGGTAAGGGCCCCCCGGGAGCTCGCCGCTCCCCCGCGGTACCTGGGTGTTCCGGAGGGCCCGCCCGGTCCGGTCCTGGGCCGCTGTCCGTCTCCTTACGGTCTGCGCTGCGGGAGAGCTGTGGCGGGCGGGCCCCGCCGCGACCTGCCTCCTCCTTCTCCTGCCGCTCTGCCTTGGCAGCCGTGCTGGGGCCGGTGCTGGGCCAGGGCCAGGGGGTAGAACAGTCCGGGAGCGGGAGGCAGGCTGCCCGCGGTGGGAATGCGAAAATCTCCGGCGTGTGGCTATAGGGCTGGGATACCCCGGGGTTTGTGCCGCCGCTGTTCGGTTGGAGCTGGGGCCTGTCTTCCTTTCTGTCCTTTCTTCAAGCCTCAAAAATTAGTAGCGTTCAAATAGAACAGCTCCAGTGTACGCGATAGTACCAACTGACAGACTCGGTATCTTCCAGGGACTTACGTACAGCTGTGACTCCTTATTGTTAATAAACGTGCAAGTGTTCAAGTCAGAGTTTTGTGTTTTGTTTCAGTTTTGGACACTTCTGATGTGGTGTGATTTCTCAAGACAATTTCTTAAGCGATGAAATCTTGTCAGGGGTCTTGCATACCTAACAACTAAAAATGTCTTTTCACAGGAAAAAAAAAAAGTTCTGGGAACTTGTTCGAATTCAGGATTTCTCTTTGAACGCTTAATGCTTTTTATTTAGCGGTGTACATCACTAGTGTGTGCAAATATTTTAAGCGTAGTGGGAATAAACGTAAACTGCTGATGCTTCCCTCTTCAGGGTGGCTACCATTTGATCCAGTTCTTAAATGCAAGAAGTGGCGTCTGGAGCAAGTGGAAAGTCCATTCGTTATGCAGTGTTGTGACTTAGTCTCTGATTTATCCAACTGTAGGCGAACGAATTAAAAAGCCAGTTCCTCTTCAAGAACAGACTGTTAAAGATGCAAAGGGACGTTATCAGCGTTTCCACGGAGCGTTTACTGGCGGCTTCTCGGCTGGTTACTTCAACACTGTTGGCACAAAGGAAGGTTAGGTACTTTCTGTTTTCTGGGACAGATTAATTGATTACCATAATTTAATGTATGAACTGTCATTAAGCTTTTTTTTTCTGCTATTCATTACACTGTAAATAGCTGAAGCAGTATTGTTGAAGTTATTTCCCCTTGAGTTTTTGGACTGCAGTTTTATAGATGATCCCTTGATGTATCTTTAAGGTATAATGTGGAAATGTTTGAATTATTTTCAAATATTACGTTGCAGTTTACAGTACCTTACCTAGATACTTAACTTTTTTTAAAGGATGGACTCCTTCAGCTTTTATATCATCACGGCAGAAGAGAGCAGACAGAACCATTCTTGGACCAGAAGACTTCATGGATGAAGAGGTAAATTTGGAAAGGAATGCAAATCTTTTGGAAGTAGTTGCCATGACAGCAGGTTTTTCAGACAATGAAATCTTCTAAAGAACTTAAATAGCAAAAATGGAAGTAACTTTAAAATTACTTCTCCTGTACAGTTTTATACTGCCATCCTACAGGATGTTTCACAAATTCACTTAGGAAGCTCCTGTAATCTCAGTATTAAAAAAAAAAAACAACAAAGAAACAGAACTCAACCCTTTCACTTCCTGTATCAAAAAATACAAATACTCTTGAAAGTGTGTGAAATATGACCATTCAATTTATTGAAAAAGTATAACTGTATAAATGGCTTGAAAAATTTAGCCATTCTGAGGGTCACATCCTGTTTTCTTTAAGAATTTCAATAAGTAAGCATTTGAGGGGAACATATTTTTAATATAATTATTTCCATTTTGTCTCTGTTTTCCAGGATCTTAGTGAATTTGGGATAGCACCAAAGGATATTACAACCACAGATGATTTTACATCCAAAGCTAAAGACAGAATAAAAGAGAAAGCGAGACAGATTGCAGGAGTAGTTGCTGCCATTCCAGGAACCACCGCGTTTGATGATTTAATAGGACCATCAAAGTAAGTACATTTAATAAATAAAAGTTAATGAAACAATTTCTTTCAATTGAAAGTGTTGTATTGGTTAGAAAAGTAATGCTTGACCACAGTAATCCGTGGAAAAGACTGAAAGATCTGCAGTGTTACGCTTTCAGAGTGGCCTCCACCTGGATTTTTGTTTTGTATGTGCAGAGTTGTACCAGGTGAACCTTTACAAACTAGGATGTAGTGCGTATGCAAATGTTGATACATTCAGATTTGATTTTAAGGTGGGGTATAAAAGCATAATTTCAAATTGTATATATGTATGTTATTTCTCAGAAATATTAAAAATGGGTTTTAAGGTTGTTTTTTTTTTCCTTTTATTTTCTTCTTAGAATAACGGTTGGGGTTGAACTGTTACGAAAAATGGGCTGGAAAGAAGGACAAGGAATTGGACCACGAGTAAAAAGAAAGCCACGCAGGCAGAAACCTGGTGAGTTCAGTGAAGTTCCGGAACTCATTGATAGAAAGTTAGCATTCATAGACTGATCAGAAAGTTCATTTTAAAGCTTGCTTTTATTTTGTCTGTTTCTTTAATCTTAGAGAAATTGACTGAGGAATTGTAATTGACTATGACGCTGTTATGTCTCTTACAGACCCTGCAGTTAAAGTGTATGGTTGTGCGTTACCACCTGGTCTGTCTGAGGGTTCTGAGGTATGGAACAGGCAAAAGTTGTTTGTTGACTTAAGTAAGAATGTGTGCTAACACTTTTAAAAGGCTTCTTTGATGTCTTTGAACGGTATTTTAATGTCACATTTTGTTAAAAGTATTCATAAATGTCTATTATGCTTATTGTGAAAAAAAGATTTTAATGTAACTAAACTTACTCTTTTGCTGCCTAAGCAGGTGTAGTTCATAGATATTTTCATATATAATTTTAGGAAATGCAAACTTGCCTAGTCTCACGTTAACTAAATGCTGTAAAAGCTCAACAGAGAAAACTTTTAGTTATATTCATTGTTGCATCCTTTTGTTTTGTCCAAGGATGACGAAGATGAGTACCAGCCAGAGAATGTGACATTTGCACCGAAAGATGTAATGCCTGTAGATTTGACTCCAAAAGAGAATGTCCATGGACTTGGCTATAAGGGTCTGGACCCCTCACAAGCTTTGTTTGGTGTGTCTGGAAGAGAACATCTGAATCTTTTCACAGGTGGTTCTGAAGACACAAGCAATTTACTTGGTGAACTGAGACACAGTAAAGGAAGAAAACTAGGTATTACGGGTCAGGTAAGGACTTTTTAAAATGCATTTTGTTATTAGTGCGTTAAAATCTAAATAAATTTTTATTTTTCTTCGGGAATGCACCCAGTCATTGCAGGTTTATTGTAAGAAATATTAAGTGTGTTTGAGAACAGGATTTTTTTTGTTTTTTACTTAATATGAAGATGTTAGCAAATCCTTAGAACTCTTAAAGGCCTTCACTTCTTGGTATTGTTAAAGAGAACTATAAAATACCTCACTCTGAATAGCTGGGTGGAGAAAGTACTTGTGTTACTTTAATTAGAGAATGTTGATAATTAACCTGTTTTTAGTTTTGCTCTTTTTTTGGGTCAGTTTTAGTGAATCCTTTCAGTAATGTTGAATCTGTCAGCTAGAGTGGTTTTACATCCCTCCACGTTATTTGTAATTGGTACATAGAAGCTCTGTCAGTTGATATTTCTGGGACTTACACGTGTTTAATTTTTATGCCAACTGTCATTTGTTTCGTTTTGAGAATTTAAACTGCTCTTAGTCAGGCTGCAAATGTTACCTTGTGGAATTAGGGTGCTGTCCTCATCCTGTACAGACCAAACTCACTGTCCCTCCCTGCCAAGGGAGTGGAATATGTTTGCTTTTGTGTTCAGTGAGTTGGGGTTTTGTTTGTTTTATTTTGGGGTTTTTTTTTTTCACTAGTTGAAAACACTTCTATTTGTGAAGTGGTGTGTGTGAGTGTATATATATCTGTATACTGAATATCTTATATAATGCAGATATAGATGGATAGATACACATGTAGATGTGTTCTGACATGTGACTTAACAGTATTATTTTTGTACTTTTGAATTCCCTTTATTTAAAATATATTTTAGGCTTTTGGTGTAGGAGCTTTAGAGGAGGAAGACGATGACATTTATGCAACTGAAACATTGTCAAAATATGATACAGTTCTAAAAGATGAGGAACCTGGAGATGGCTTGTATGGCTGGACAGCACCTAAGCAGTATCAATCCAAAAAAAGTAAGACCTGTAGTTCTGCCTAAAGAGCTAGTGTAATTTCCATTTGGGGCGGGGGGCAATGATGTGAGTGTAGTATCTATTTTCCAAATACTTTAATTTTCAATGGACTGGTGTCTTCTAGCCCGAATAGCTGAAACTTCATCTAGTCTTCCTTCTATATTGAAGTTTCCAAATCTGGAAATAATTTCCAAAGTCCTCCATTAATCCCAATGTAGGTTAAACCCCCAAATTATATTTTTAAAAGGCCAATATGTGCTGCTTCAGGAGATACAGCCACTGAAGGAGCCATATGATTGTAAATCATGGCTACAAAATATATCACAATACTTGCAAGAATATGTGTATATATATGTGTGTGTATATATGTATATGTGTGTATATATATATTTCTGTATTTTCAACTAACATTTGTAAATTTTATCTTCACTCCGTCTTATTGTAGTGCAGCTTTTAAGCGCATAAACCACTATAGTGATTTCTAGAGTACGTGCTGATGTTAGCCGTACGCAGTTAACGGCAGCCGTGGTGCACAGTATATACTGTTGCCTCAATATTAGCTGTGTTCATCTTACAGCAGTCTCTCTGGTAGTAGTGTTTGAGCTGTAAAATACTAATCCAGATTCAACCCCCTTAATTTTAAAGTAAAAGCAATGAAGGACAAAGAACTACAATTATGCGCCTTAAAATACCTTGCCAAATGGAAAATTCTTAGAAAAAATGCTTTTTGCCAGACATATGTGTTCTAAATACTGATTAACACTGTGGTCATGTTCTAGGGTCTGAAAGAGAAATTAAATATATAGGCAAAATCTTGGATGGTTTTTCCTTGGCGTCAAAATCATCAACTCCAAACAAGGTAAGCAGATACTGATATTTTTGTATTAAGAATAACATCAGCAAAATGACACGTGAGCTGTATGGATTTTACTGTTGCTCAATGTTCTTTATGTTCTCAGTAATAAAAGTTGTGGTCAGCAATAAAGATTGCTGAATGAGCAAAAATGTGGTATTGGAGGCTATTCAATACAAACCTAAAATTTGTCATATTACTGGATTAATGTAAGCTTTGCCTGTGTACTGGCATTGAGCAATTGCCTTCCACACTATCCACTGTTACTTAGCATAAAGCTGGAAGAATAGTTCGATTTCAATTTGAAATAAAAGTACATCTCTTGTTTCTAGATCTTTCAGATGTAACATCCAGTTTTCTGTAAAAATCAAGCCCCGTGCATCAGCCAGTTCGCTAGTGTAGTAACAAGTTAATTTGTTAGCCCTATTTTTAGGTTTGCATCATTTATGCCATATATATTTGCATAAATTAGAATGACAAACAGAATTGTGTGATGTAGTCCTCTTTCTAATGAAGCAAAAGGAAGAATGTTTGCCTGGTATATAAATTTGCATTGTATAGGAAGCACAGGGATAACAGCTTGAATGAGGAAAGTGGAGGAAAAGGACTTAGAAAGTAATTAAAATACAGTAAGCACAGAATTACTCAGCAGTCCAATTAATTGATTAAACCAGGTGGCTTCTGTTTTTTAAAAAGTTAATGATTAAGCAATACCAAGAGCATTTTCTCAAATAAAAGCAATGCATATTAAGAGTCTTGTTAAATTTTGCTGCAGTTTGATGTGCATGTCTTCTTATTTTTCACAGTCGTTACATATTAGCAATATAACAGTTTGTTCTCAAAGTTTGTATTGTGATGCCACTTACGGACGGGGTCTAAAGGAATCAGTGGCTTGTAATGTCCATTTCTACTGCTAAGATATGAATTGAGGAATTTTTAGGTTGAGGTGACTTTTTCTGAAACACATTTTAAGTGTTAAATACAAAGTTGTGTCTCTGTCTTAGTGGATTTTTGTTTTGTTGTCCCTCCGCCAAGATTTATCCACCACCTGATCTGCCACGAAATTACAGACCAGTCCATTACTTTCGACCTGTGATAGCAGCTGGGAATGAAAACCGCCATTTACAGAAAGCGTTAGAGGAATCGACTGGAAAACTTGAGAGTGATACGACACAGCAAAGCAGGCATGCTTTGAATGCCTCTCAGAGGAGGGAACTACTAGGAGAGACTGGTCTAAAAGGTATTGGTATATCTGACCACACCTTTGCTTGTGTTTCAGGTCCCTTGTTTGTTTATGTAACAGTAAAAATTTGGTCTAGCCTTGAACACTGTTTTCGAATACAAATATAGTAAATCTAGCTGGCTTAGCTAGAATAGCTTATCCTTGTTCAGTTCCATCGCAACAGATGAATTGCTGACATATCTGCCTGTATTGCTGTTTCCTTGAAGCTTTTAAAGAAGAAAAGTTTGTATGGGATTGTGTGTGTTTGTTGCTGTTTGTTTCTTTTTAAATTTCTATTTACCGTACTACTTTTCTTCGATTTTAGGTCCAGCACCTTCTGTTTTGGAATATCTGTCTGAGAAAGACAGAGAAAGACTCAAAGAAGTAAAACAAGCATCTGAACAACAAATGAGAGCAAAAATGTTGCCTCAGCAGTCACGAACTAGCAGATTCCAGCCAGCCTCCCCAGATGATGCTTCTCACAAATGGCAAATGTTGTTAGGGGGGCAGTTAGCAAATGCTGGTTCTAGTGACTTCAAACCATTTGCAAGAAATCCAGAAAAACAAAAAAGATATGAAAATTTTGTGAAAAGTCTTAAACAAGGAGAAAAAGGTAACTGCAGAGATGAATCCTTTTTCTCCAATTTTTTTTTTTAATTTTCTTCCCCTTTTTCATTCTGTTGCATTTTATGTTCAGTATGAGTTCTCTTTCAGAATTCCACAGCATTTCTCCCTCTGCTTCTTTTTAGAGCCAATATTAAAAGAAATTTTTACTGATATTTAATTGCATTGACTTCAGAGAAACTGCTCAGTAATTTCAGTGTCAGCAAGGCTTTATTTTAAGCATTACATTTC
Source organism: Eurystomus gularis (assembly GCA_013400335.1). Lineage (NCBI taxonomy): Eukaryota > Metazoa > Chordata > Aves > Coraciiformes > Coraciidae > Eurystomus > Eurystomus gularis. The sequence goes on along the minus strand of VZZY01006821.1, from coordinate 46,571 downwards.
ATACTGCTATGCTGTAGCAGAATGAAGTTCTTCAGGATGTTCTGCTTAATAGCCTGTATTTCTGGGTTTCCCTTCTTTCATTTGCCAAAGTAAACTGCTTTGGCCAGGCTAAACTATGGCTGGAATAAGCATTTTCATTTATTTTGTTTCTCTTTGAGGAGTAAAACTGGCAGATCCTAATAAGGCAGAAGGATTATCAGGCCACAGTAGAATGGCAATTTTTTTGCCTTTTTCCACACAGGAAAATCAAAAGAAAGCCCATACACTGTGCTTCCAGAGGGGATCAGGACCCTACAGTGAACGAAGTACTTGTCAAAGCTTGTATTAGATGTTCTTTGGATACTCAAACTGCCGCTGTCACTTAATGTTCTCAGGAAAAATGGCTGTAAAACCATAGCATACATGCAGAGCTCTTAACTCAAAAAAGAGTAAGAGCTTACCAAAAAAGCCTAACCCCCCTTCATCTGCTCTCTTTGTGCTGTTTCAGTCTCCTTCCATTTTGTTTACATTTTTGCTATTAAATGATACTGTGATGTATCTTACTTTAAACAAAGTACTTACAATGCATTGTGGTGAATTCCCCAGTACTGTGATTTTTCCGTAAGGCACAAAAAGCTGAAGTCTGATCTAGAGAGACCAGCAGCAGCAAGTGAATCTAGATTCTCTTAAAAGAAAAAAATAAGATTTGTTTTGCTTTTAAATTTTAAAGCACAAAGGGACTATTGGAGGATACGAAAAAGGGCACCAGCAAAGTTTTGAAGAGGAAAGAGTATAGTGTCAGCTAGAAAACCTGGTGTTTTATTTCAGGATTTTTTAAATAATCCTTTTCACTGTATGAACAAAGATTTCCTGCCAGCAGCCTCTTCTGGTTACCATTTTGGGACAGTGTACTTGAGTGTTGAACCCATAGTTCATTCAGGACTGGGTTTTTCCCTGTGTAAAATTGATTATCCTCTTATGAGTGTAAGTGCCTCCTTAGTCATAATTGTGAAAATGCAGAAATACTTAAATAACTTGAATGACTAAGATTGTGTTTGTAGGTACTTCCTGGTCCTTCTGGGAGCAAATGTAAATGCTGAGCCTGTTGCTTTAAACAAGGTCTCTGTTGTTTACAAAAACCTGTATCCAGATTCTGTGTTTATCAGTGGGCACGTTCTACACCAGAAAGCCCCTTGAAGTTACTAAAGCCTGCCTAGGCTTACCCACTGGTTAACTTTTTTGTTCTGTGTTTTAGTTATTTGATAAATCTTTGGATTTTACTTGTTCTAAACACCTACTAAATACATAAGTATTCTGAACATTCCTTAGAGGACAAGGAGTAGGGAGTCAGCATTACAAGGAAAATTATTTAAAATATCTACCTTGCATTTGGCAAATGCTGTCATTTTTGCTATCTTGAAAAATGGCCTCTGTTTATCAAGGAATAACACAGCTGGGATTAACACTATCCCTAAACGAAATACTCAAATACTTGCAAAGATGTTGTGTTACCTTATGTTATGTTCTTTTTGTTTGATAAATGTTGGACCTAAGCTGTAATCTCTCCTAAGCATTTCTCTCCTTACCCTATAGTAGATACGTTGGAGCATTATTTAGACCCAAGTATGACAGAATGGGAGCGAGGAAGAGAACAGGAGGAGTTCTTGCGTGCAGCAATGTTCTACAAATCCTCAAATTCAACACTGTCATCCAGGTTTACCCGGGCCAAATATGAAGATGATGTCGACAAAGTCGAAGTTCCTCGGGACCAAGAGGTATGTGCAGTTTACAGTCTTTAGTACATCGCAGCTGCGGTTGCTGTCTTAACCCTGACTTTTGAAATTCTTTTTCTTTAAAACTCTATTATGGATGTAATGTTAATTTTGTTGCCCTTCTGCTTAGCAAACTCTTGAAAACACTGCATACAAAGCAGTGGTTTGTTAAACTACACTTAAATATTTACATTTCTGTCCTGTTCTCAAGTCTCACAGCAGTAATAATCAATTCAGTGGGTTGTTACTTAGCAGCTATAAATTTTTACTTTTTCAGAATGATATTGATGATAAGGAAACTGCTGTGAAGATGAAGATGTTTGGCAAACTCACAAGAGACAAGTTTGAATGGCATCCTGACAAGCTGTTGTGTAAAAGATTTAACATTCCTGATCCGTATCCCAAGTAAGATGATGATACTCGTATTTTTAACACTTTTGCAAAATTCCGAGGTTTCCACTTACTTGTGGAAAATCTGGCTCGATGTTTTCTTTTTGTGTCATAATAGATGTGATGTAGAATTGCCTATGTTGTTGTCTCATTAAATGTGGTGACCTGACAAAATAGTATGCATTTTAAGGACTACAGTAGGTGTTTCAGCTTGTTGTAGATAATTTGTGGCCTTTTTTGTGCTGTAAAGAATAATCAACAAATATTCTTATTTCCATCTAGTTCTTCCATTGTTGGGTTACCAAAAGTGAAACGAGACAAGTATTCTGTGTTCAATTTCTTAACACTGCCCGAGGCCACCACATCTGTAACTCAAGCAACCAATGAAAAAACCCAACAGAATAACAGTCTTAACAGTGAGTTTGTTGTTACTTTATTCATTTAACTATAAATGAGATAATATTATAGAGAAAGCATATCTTTGTCTCAGAAAACTTACTCACCTGAGTTGGTTTTTTTATTAAAAACTCAAACAAATTTTTAAAATTCAGTGACATAAAAACCAAAGTTAGGTATAGTATGCTAAATAATTCTACCTAGAAGACCTTTAGAGGTCAGATATTAATTAGAAGGTTTTTAAAAAAAAGGTCAGACTATACTGAAGAAGCAGAGTAATTTAAAATCAAGTAGGCCATGAAATGCAGGTAATTTGGCATGCAACTGATTTGAATGTTTGGAATGTTTTTAGAACCAAAGAAACCTTCAAGATGGGATGTGTCAGATAAAGAGAAGGAGAAAAAAGATTCTATCAGTGAATTCATTAGTCTTGCTAGATCAAAAGCGGATGTTCAGCAGCAGCCACCAGTGCCAGCAAGAGAAGAACGTGGAGCTGGGCCGAGTGAAACTCTTCCGGCTGAGGTGAGTTTAAAACAGTGTTTGAACTTCAAGGGGAGTAGCTGTAAACCTTCACAAAGAGGAGGAGGAAGTTGGTGTTTTCTGTTTGCTTAAATTTAGTAGTTTATAATTGAAGGTTGAATTAATGAATTATAATTTAAAATATCTGGAGATGTATTTTCAACTGTCTGTGTAGCACAAATGGCACCACCCTTTACAGGACATTGACTTAGTTTGGTAGCATTCCAGTGTTTTACTGGTTTGGAGTCATCCTTCCTGAGATTGTGTATTTCACAGCCCTTGGAGTGTTTTGTAAATACACAGCAGCATGTTTGCAGTCATTACTTGTCAAAGAGAGAGAGATTGTTTCTTTCTTTAGTGTTCAAATAGAGTTTGTTACAACGTTGTTTTGCAGGTAGCTAATGAAGATAAGGATCAGGAAGAAGAAAGCAGACCATCCATGGACTTATTTAAGGCCATCTTTGTGAGTTCCTCAGATGAAAAATCATCTTCCTCTGAAGAAGAGAGTGATGAAGAACAGCAGCCAACTACTTCAGTCATGGATTCAGAAACCACCAAGCAAGTTGATCTACCAGACAGTTCTTCATCTAATGTACAAGGTAGTACTTAATGGGTGTTCATTTTTATAAATACCTTGTAAAAGCTTCATTTATGAATCAGATACTCCAGGACTGCTAGAACAGTGCTACACTCTTGTGCAGATCATCTGGCATTGGTGGAGTCAGACATATAGAAAATGTGAATAACACAGCACGGAGGAAGGCCTTGCATGTTACAGTGTTATTTACGTTGCCATGTGTCTTGCGTAGATTTTACAAGCAAGCTGCCCTATGGAGTATGCTTGTTAAACAGTGAGAGGAAACAAAACATCCCGTGTTAGAGCGTACTTCCCTGAGAAATACAGGGAAATACCTATGATAAACTGTAAGATTGATAATTATTACTATCTTGTGGTGGATATTTGACAAATACAGAAATAAATAGCTTACATTTCTTTGTTAAATAAATTCCTTTTCTAAATATTGACATTCCAGTAAAATATAATGTTGAAATAATTTAAGATGTGAAAAAGTTGCACTGTATTTGTATTCTAGCTACAAAAGTTGCCGGAATACCTCCACAAGAGATGAAGAAGACCAGTCTTCTACCAATCATGACTCTATTTCTTACTAAAGTTTAATAAATGAGCTGTAAAAAGTTCCCCTGTTTTCAGGACATTGTTAAATTATCAAAATGTACAATGTACTTGGCATACAATGGCAATACTTCCATTGTATTCCATGTACTGTCACAGCTGGTTCTGTTAGAACTGTCATTTACATTTCAGTGTTTATTAATTTTAAACATGTTATTAAGTCTTTTATTAATTCGAAGTGATGAAAAAGTGCTGTGTTACTAAATGAAAGCAAATACATGCATTGATATTAATTTAATTAGTAATTGTACAGAGTAAAAAGAAAACAAACCAAACATAGTGTGTTGCCATGTTACAGAATGTCAGCTACCCAGTTGGTCAAAGCTGATCCATTTGCTTTCTTAGAGGTTTTTAGAAAGCCTCTCCTCTATCTTACTTCAGCATTTCTTGAAAAAAGCATTACCTTCTTTTCCTTTCAAATAAAGAAGTTTGGGGTTTTTTGGTTTTGGTTTTGTTTTTTTTTATAGAGAATATGGCTGCTACAACTGATCCTGGCATTTCGTTGCCTAATTCAAAGCAGGAACTGGATGCAGCAGAGGAATTTGGACCAAAGTTGCCTCCAGCTTTTTCTTCTGGTAGGTTCTGTAGATTTCTGGTGTGTAAATTTTGCACACTGAAGTTGTATGTAAGATAAATGTTTTTGAAAAAGAAATACAATCTGTGAATAGGCACCGTACCTCTTAAATGCCTGCGTTACGTCAAACTGGTATCAGCAAAGGCTTTGTTGCCACGCTGTGATCCACTAGCAGGAACCTCTCTGCCCATGAACCAATTTTGTTGTAGCTCTATAGAGGCAATGATAAAAAATTGTAGTGAAAATATAGGACCAGCCTTGCAATTGTCTTTTAATAACAGATTGCAAAGACATTTAATTACGGTAGGAGGGTTGCAGTTAGACATTTCATTTCCATCTGAAAGCTTTGGTTAGTTGTTTTGGGTTTTTTTTTTTGTTAAACTATCCTATTAGATAAATACAGAATTTAATAATAAAATAACTTTTGTTTTGTTGTTGTTGTTTCCACATTTGCCTTGCACTTTAGGCCCTACTTGGCAACAAGAGGCAGCAGTGCCAGCAAGTTCTCCTGGGCCTAGTAGGAAAGAAAAACATAGGAAGAACAGAGAGAAACATAAGACTAAGAGAGAACACAAACACAAAAAGGAAAAGGTATTTAAGTAACAGTTTATTGATTCTTTGATCTGCCCGTCAAAATATTTTATTATTTATGCTAGGTTGTAGAAAATAGTTATATTGGGACTAGAACTTAAACAACTCAGTTTCTCAAGTGTCTGGGAACTTGAATTTCAGAACAGAAAGTTATCCGACTAGGTTGCTGCTTTTTCCATATATACAATATGCGTACAAATACAATGTTGTGGGTAGTTTAGTGCTGTATGCTGAAGATGTCAGGCATGTTCTGGGAACTGCATATAATTAATGGCTTGCATACAAATAATGAACTTTTTATTCTGGGCGGTGGGGTGGTGGTGTGCAGTATCTGGGATGAAATGGGGGATTTTGGTATATATTAGCTCAGTCTGAGTAGAGGAAAAGAGTCATTGTTAAGTGTTCTCTTCCAGTTAAGCTTGGAGTCTACCCTGAAATCAACATTTTGCTTTTTCCTTTCAGAAAACCCTAAATCTTTCACAGTGAAATAAGGGATTATTTATCTTTTTTTTTTCTTGCAGAAAAAGAAACATAAGAAACAGAAAAACAAAGGAAAACACAAGAATAAAAAATCAGAAAAAGACAGCAGCTCAGACACTGCAGATAGCAGTGACAGCCTTAGTGATACAGATACCACAGGCTTGACACCTAAAGAACTTCTAAGAAGGTAAACAGAAAGTTTAAACACTTGCAGATTTTGCAGTGAATAACCAAAACTTCAGTTTGAGTTTTCATGCTAGAGAACCTTTTTGCAGCAAATATGGATCAGCCAGTCTCTTTATTAATATAAAACACCGCTCAGGTTTTTATTAAAGTGAGGAGAGATTACAAATATTGGGCATCTTAATCTAGAGGATAATTAATTTTAGGATAGAAGCCTCATAAGTTAAAGGGCACTGAGTACACAGCTCTGCTAGTTATTGGAGGTTATAGATGGATTATTTATCTTTTTTTGAACGGGAATTACAAATTGAACAAGTGCAGGTGGTGATGCATTTTTCCATTACTTTGTCTACTAATTTACTTGGAAATATCAGAAGCGACATTGTCTGCTTCAGAATGTTTTGAGTCTGCTTTGGTTTGTTGATAATTAGCAAAAGGTCTGATTCAAATAGATCCTTGGTGTGGCATTGATGCTTAAGATAATTCTGTGCTTGAGCAAGGAGCAGTGAAGCAAGCATGCTTGTCATCTACATGTCTGATAAATTTAGACTATGCTGTTACTTTTTGATAAACTACACTTGAACATAGTGCCAATGGAAATGTGAAAATCGAAAAAGAACAATTCACAATTTCATTTTGCTCACGCGCTTGGAGTACAAACAAAAGTAACTCTCTCTAGTTCAGATCGTAGACAACTTTAAGTGCATCCTTGTGGAACAGTCACTTCAATGGCTTCTGTTTAGTGTCGCTTATCAGCTGAAGGAGAGGTCTCCAGGTATTTGTTGAAGTACCAGTGGAAGGGCTGGCATTCGAAAGGACTCTGCCTTCTGTTCCTTTGGAACAGAGCTTCTGTTATGTATTGGTGTTTTCTTCTTTTAAAAACCTAAACTACTTCTTTGATTTCTAAATAGCTAAAATATGTTTTTATTAATTTTGTGTAAAACAGGCTTCTTTGTACAAACAGTTATTTTGGAAAGTCTTTGCATTTGAGTGTCTCTCTTTACATCACTGAGAAAATGATTTTATCATGCATAACATATCTCTCTCAAATTAAGGTTTAAGAAACTGCTCAAATAATTAAATGTTCTTGATGTTGCATGTTAGTGTTCAGTCTGACCTCTTTCTTTTTCTTTCTCCCTTTTAGATTAAAACAACTTCAGTATTGAAGAGGTAGCTTTCTTCAGTGACTTGATCTCAAATCTTTGATCTCCTCCATGATGGTAGATCAATCATGTATAGTTTGAAGCACTGTAGATATTGTATTCATATTGAATTTGGTTGAAAGTAAATGTGCATATGTTCATTTTGTGATGCTGCTTATGTTCAAAATGTATGGATTATGGAAAGTTGAAAAGACCCCTTTCTGGGCAGCATAATCTGAAATACTGCAGGCTGTGTTTTAATTAACATGAAACAAGATATTTTAATAAACTTAAATGTCAAAAATAACTTTTGTATGGTAAGTCATTGCCTAGGACCTTTAAAGTGCTGGAGATTAAGTTTTCAGTCTGAATTAAGTTAGGAACTTGAAAGCAATTTAACATTTGTACTGGGTGCGAGTATTTTTAATGAGTCTAATGCAGAATTTCACATTGGTGTTTTGCAGTATCTGTCTGTATTTGGTGTTATTTTTACGGCTCCAAATTATTTATAGCATTTCCCAGGGCAGATCTGAACCAATAAACTGTCATTCTGACTGAAGTTATCACAGCTAATGTACTAAGAGACTAATTCTATAATTATAATCTGCCTTATTTTCTGTAGTTAAATGAAAACTGTTTAGACCACTTTTCATTTCATGCAGTACATTTAAAAAGCAGTTGTCATCTTGTAGAATTATTTTAATAAAAACTATGAAATAATGCTGAACTGCTTTTGGAATGATCAGGCTGTTAAAACAGAGACACGGGACTTCTCTTTCCAGGTGCACAGGGGAACCAAAAGAATATTCCTGCTTAAAGCGATGAAGAAAAAGCCTGTACAGAAATGCCCTGTTGTGGATGCCCGTTCTGTGGGGCCTGATTTAATGTGTTTTTCAGTATCCGCAGCCCTGTGACAGCTCTGGGTGAGAGCAGAGCGACTCAACACTCCTGTGTTGACGCAGGGATTGTGCTGTTTGAAATGTAAAGTCAACAAGAAAACCGGAGTGATGTGAGAAGGAAGAAATTGGGCCTGGAGGTTGCCTCCGTTACAGGGGAAAAAAAAAAAGATACCAGGGCCCAGCGAGGCCTGGGCGCTGCTGGCAGGAGCTGTGGGGTGGCCAAGGGACAGGGCCTGCAGCCCCCCGGCTGAGGGGCACAGGTGGTGCGGAGAGGGCTGGGGCAGCCCGGGCTCCGCGCCCAGAGGAGGCCGGGGCGCAGGAGGCTGAGGGCCGACAAGCTCTGTCACTGGTGTGGGCTTAGCGCTGGGGCAGCTGTCTTCTTGTTAGCTCTGTGTGCACAAACGCGTGCTGGACAGTCCTGAGCAAACCCCCAGATGACTGAAGAAAAGCCTTTCCAAAATATTTGACAAATTGATAGTGACTAAAAAGCGTGGCCTAAAGGCTTGATGTGCTGCCCGTTGGTGGGCCAGAATCAAGGAAACAAGTGTATGGAAGACTTTAGAGAGACTTCATGTTAAAGATACATATTACCTTTCATGAGAGGCAGCGTAATTGAGAAACGAAACCTCCTTCCACCCAAGAAAAATAAAACTCACAATCCATCGACCTTTTTTTCTCAACCAGATACGGTACATCTGATCCAAGCTAGTACCAAGGAAAAGATGTGAACTCTTCTCAGACAAGTGGAGATTAAAACATTGTCCTTAAAACATGCTCCCCCTCACATTTTAAGCTGTCAAAAATAAATTAAATAAATAAGTTAAAGTATTTCTGAACTTTGCTCTGTTCCTTTACAGATCCAATGCAAAATTCTGAGAGGACACAGTGATACTGTGAGCTCCCACCATTTGTGTTTTGAAGACGCCAAAATACTTTCATGCTTTCATGATGGAACAGTGAAGGTCTGGGTATGTTACGAATGCAACAACAACAAATTAAAAAAAAATTAAAGCTGAAATCAAACAAAGAATGTTATACAGGCAGAGAAATGGACTGAATTGCCAAGGAGCCTTCTGAAATACTTTAAAAAATAGCAACTGTAAATGTTTTTTGCAGTCACAGATAAATAGTAGAACTCCTATGTCATACTTTGAACATTCTTTGACATTAAAGGGTGACTCTTGTAAGCATACGTAGCATACACTGAATCAGAGCTCTAGTTTATTAATATTTTAACTGTAAGTTTATACACAAAGCTTACTCTTTTTTTCCTGAAAGCTGCTTTTTCTGGCTTGTTAATGTATGTGGCTGTTTGTGGAGAAGTAGAAGTTGGGGATCACACAGTTGTTACCAGCATGGCCGTGGCATTTTCATACTTGTTGCTTGTTATTGCCTTTTATTGAAATCTTGATTGACACCCTTTATTTTCTTGCTCCAAGTTTTCTGTAGTTAGCTGTGGTTTCCCTAAAATTCCAGCTACCCTGGGCAGATCTAAACTGGGAAAGTGTACGGATTCAGGGTGATCCAAATCTAAATTTAGTCTAAAAGATCACTTGGAGACATGTAGTTATGTTGAGCCCTTGAATTTTATGCAAGCAAATGACAACGTAGCTGTGCTAAATAGATTGCAGGCATTGAGACCTGGTGTATGTTAAACAGTCAAGAATTCAAGTCAACAATTCAAGAATTAGTAGTGAGTTACAGTAATGCCTTAATATGATAGAAATACAGATGGAATAATTTTAGAAAGGATCTGAAGTGTTGACTTATTAACAGTGCAGTACTGTTTCTACTATAATCCAAACCTTTCTTCAGACATACTGAAAAAGCTCAAGAACCCTAAAAGTACAAAAGGTCCAGGCAATTTTCAGGTCAGCACCATTATGTTATCGAGAGCTGTGGATAGCTAAAAAATCAGGAAGTCTAGAATGAAAAAAGCCCCAACTTTTAACCATCAGTTCCAAAGTAAATAAGCACGTGAAGATCTTAAGCAAATATTGTAAATAAAAGAAATAAAAATCAGTATCTCTGTGTGTTAGTCATGGCATTTACAGTTTAATAAATGTCAGATTGACAGTTCTGAACTTTTGTGCTTTATCTGAACTCAGAACTGGAACTTGTATTTTTCTGTCTTGAGCAAAATGTTACTCAGCTGTCTTACATGTAAGTAAATGGAAATCAAGACCCAAAATTGAGAAGATTATGAATCCATTAATGTTTTTTAACCACAGTATATCCATGGCTGCTGTTTTTGCTGTAAAGGCAATAATGTGCCACTTGCTTGAAGCGTGGAAGGATTTATCTGTCTAAGAAATTTTATCTTTATAGTTTTTATCTAAGAAAGATTTATCAACACCTGTTGAACAATACTTATTTTCCAGAAGCTATCTAGAAGTATTTGTCCAAGTATCGGGAACTTCCTGATAGCAATGTATAGGCAAGATGATGTTAATTTGTTTTGATAAGATTAATTTTGTCGGGAAAACCCTAATATCCTCCTCTGCAGGAACAGCTGAAGCAATCAGAATTCAGGAGAGTACAGGGGACTTGATTGCAGGGAGCTAGACCAGCCCTTACAATTTCCCGTTGGGGTTCTTTTTTTTTTTTTTTTCCTTTGAAAGAGTAGATACCAACTGATTGAGTGTACTGAGAAAGCATTTGAAGTTCCTCTTGAGAACAGACAGTATCTCACTGACAATCCACACATCTTTTGGAAAACAAAGATGAATAGGGCGCACAGCAGACAAAGACTAGATAAGTCCAGGAGAGTAATTGTGACAGTAAGGGTTTTTCGCTCAGAGAAACAGAACAAGAATGTAGGATAACTTTAATTCAATTGGTTTTGTGGTTTTGGTTTTTTTTTTTCTTCTTTGGTCTTAAAGACATTCCTAATGATTCTAGTGTCAGTTGTTGGGCCTGTAGTGCATTGACACACATTCAGAAAATAAGTAAAAAGGTGAAAAATAAATTAGCTTTCAGTCCAGTTTTATCTGTTATTAAGAGCTACCAAGTTAGCAGGATAGCTCCTTCAAGTGGAGGTCGTTGCAAGGAAGTGACTTTAGATCTGACACTTGACGATGTTAAAGCAGGGAGTAGTAGTCAGAGGTGCAAGATTTTTACTCTCATATTGAAGAGAAATGAAAGAGCACATCCTCAATGAAGGGAGTGTATGTTGTCTGCTCCTAGACTGATTCTGAAACCTCTTGGTATTTATGCAAATAAAAATCTAATTTAATTAATTTGATTAATCGTGGAAATAGAAGATTATTTACCTACATGAAGGCATGATGATGTGATGCTTTGATCTGTGAGATACTCTGCAGTCAGCAGTCCTCCCGGGGTTTTTTTTATTTCATGTTTACAGGCATTTCATGTTTCAGGCACTGTGATCGATTTGTAAAACTTGATTCCTATTTTTATTACTAAAAAAACTTCAAGGCTTTACTCATGGATTAGGACTGCACTATGCTTTCAATGTTACACACGTATGACAGAAAGACCCTTCCTGAAATCACTGTCTGTGTAACAGACTGAGTAGATAGAAGATGATGGAGAAATATAATGGCCTCAAGTTGTGCCAGGGGAGGCTTAGGCTGGATATTAGGAAAAATACCTTCACAGAAAGGGTTGTCAAGCCCTGGAACAGACTGCCCAGGGAAGTGGTGGACTCGCCATCCCTGGAGGTATTTAAAAGAGGTATAGATGTGGTGCCTGGGGATATGGTTTAGTGGTGACCTGGCAGTGCTGGGTTAACAGCTAGACTTGATCTTAAAGGTCTCTTCCAACCTAAATGATTCTGTGATAAATGCAGTATGGGTCATCACCTCAGCACTTCAGCAATCTGTCAATTGCTTGTGGTAGCAATTACAAAACAGTGGGATTTTGTATTATGAGAGAGATTTCCAGTTATGTATAGGTGACTCCTTCAAAACATGAATGACAGCAAAGCAGGACTCATACATCTTGAAAATGTAACAACGAAGTGACAAAGGCTGGTGCCAAAGGTAGGGCAGAAGGGAGACGATGCCTGGGGATAAACCACAAAGAGCTTTGCATTTGAAGACAGGAGGATTGTATTGGTGACTGAGAACAAGGAATCAACGAAGGAACACAAACAGAGGGAATGACATAATACAGACAGTAAAGGGAAATCAGTGGAAGAGCATTGCATATTGATACACGCAGGGGAGACTGCATTTGTGAAGAAAACGGTGCTGCAATAATTTATACAGGCATGGCAGGCCCTGAAAGTGTGAGTTTGAACAATGTGAATGAAAATGGAAAGCCATGTATTAGTTCATGAAGAAAGACTTGCCAGGATTTAGGTATGGATGTAGATGCGAGAGCCTAAGGAGAACTCTCCTCAAGATATTTCTGGTGAAAACTTGTGGGAAGGGGATAAATAGAAGTCCGGGTGTGAGAGATGAAGAGTCCTGGTTCAGTCAGGCTTGAAAAGAAGGAATAGAGAGTATGAGATTATACAAGTAACTACAGTAAGATTAATTCTACTGATTTCACAAGTTTTGTTTTCCCTTCTCTTGTGGTGCATTTTATTTTTTTTTACAATTTAGCAAAGCACTTCCTTATCAAACTCATTTGGATTTAGTCAAGGATGTTGACTAAACCTCCTATTTGAGGTTTTGTACAACACACCAGCCCAATTTATTAGTGCAACTTGACTCCTGATGACAGAAGGTGACCATTTTCTATCTTAATTTATTTTATAAGAAGTGATTTTTTTTTTTTTCTATTTTTTAGTGTGATTTCAAGGTTCAATTTCAGTGCATGTAGAAACAGTACAAAATTTAGAGCAACTAAGTTACTTTTTGAATCCTTCCTTTGGTTTCTTAACTTGTGCTACATCAAAGTCAAAGTTCTTTTGCTTACTTTTGTGCTCCATGATAAGTCATTCAGTCATAATTTTGTCTTATATTTCCCTTCCTTCATACACTCCGACTTCTCTCCATCCTTGCACTTTCATTTTTTGCTGCCCATACTCTGCTAGCAGGCTGGTCACTGCCAGACTCCTTCATCCACATGAACTACCATAAGTCTCACCTTGTTCTCACCTACAATTTGTACAGGAGCTCTTAAATATTTTCTGGTTTTCTGGTGATGTCTGCTGAAGTAAACAGTAATTTTGTTGTCTTAAGTGCATGTTGGAACAGTCTGATAGACTATGGCCTTTTAGGGTAAAGGGCTTGTCTAATTCTGTTCCTGAGTTATACAGGGCTGGAGGTCTATCTTTGCCATGTGTTCTGAATAACGTGTATTAAAAATACATATATCTCTTCTATAAAAGGATTAGCCAAGGTTCAGGGGTTTGCCTATCAGTGAGATTTATACTTTCATAGAAGTTCTCTTCTGTCTGTAACGTATTAATATTCTATAGCCTTTCCACTAAACCTGTCTTGTCAATTAAAGAAGAAATGCGTCTTAATCCTGTGCCAATCTGTGGACATAATAATTAAAACAGCTGCAGCATATACTAACATTCGGTTAAGTAGGTCATGTAGTGCCTCCAGGGGTACTATTTCTAGCATATCTTATTATTAAGTCATAGGTTAAATCAATTTTTATCAGATTGTAGAGCTGACAGATTAAGTTTTTGATCAGTGAAAGTACATATGCTGTACTGCCTATTGCAATTGTGTTTGTTTTTGAAAACTGCTAAACAGTAAAATACCATCGTGTACAGCCCGGGAAACCACCTTTCAGTCAAAAATGCCACTAGTTCATAAACTTCATGTAGTTTTTTGTGTTATGTGTTTCCATTTAGGAGCAGAGATTGTGTTGGTCGCAGTAAGTAAGAGAAAAGAAAAAGATTTTCATAATATAATTGTATTTGTAGTTATTAGAAAGTTAATGCATCAAGTTTCTTGGGCAAAATATATAAAAGTGACAGTTGATGAACCTTATTAAAATAAAAAGCCACAATGGTACTAAACAGATTTGTCACATCCAGTGAGTTTCAATAGAAATACTGCTTGAGATATTTGGGAAAATTTTCATTAAAATGTGTGAGGGAAAATTTTTTGACCTCCCAATTAATGGCAACTTGCCAGTTTTAGTAAACTTTATTGAATAGCTTTGTTGTCTAATGTGGCTTTGTGTTTGTGCAGAGCAGCGTTTGTGGTAGAGCGTTACCCAGCAACATAACCGTGGTAAATCCAAAAAACCCTACTGATGAGAACACTCCACATTCATTAAAGACAAGACATCATAATGGCTTTAAAATTATTCTGATGTTAGAAATAATCTTGTAATGGATGAAATGAAATCGAGTTAACTGCTTGCACTGAAAATGACATACATGACATTTTTATTATTATTTTCTGTCTGAAATATAAATAATCCTTCTTTTCAATTAAGCTACAAAATAATTTTTGCTGTAGCCTTTAAAAATCTTTTTTTAATTAGTGAGTGTGAGAATGTCAAATCATTGTCAGATTTGAATGTTGTCATTTATTTTTGTAAATACCTTCTTTTGAATGAAAACATTGATTGGTGCTTTCATTAATACCGTTTTTAGAGTGGTAACATCATCATATGATAACACTGTCAAGGCCTGGGATATGGAAACAGGAAAAACACTTGTATGTATCCTTTTGAATGTATCTTGCAGAAGGTACAACTGTAAAATTCAGATTTATTGCTTTGTTATTGATAAATAAGAAAATACAAGATTCTTTGTTAGCACAATACAATATAGTTAGAGCAGGGAGGCTTGATTTTTAGTCCTAGTTTTGGTACTGATAATTGCTTGATTTTCGGTAAGTCTCTTGATGAACGTCTCAGTTATTTCAGGTACAAATGGGTATGATAATAATAACCTGTCTCAGAAGATACATTTCAGCTTGATTAACATTGTAGGATTTGAACAGGGTGGCCTTGTCAAACTTTAACTTTATTGCTAATGCAAAAATAGAAAAATTGGATATAAAGGCATCTATCAGCTTTTACCAAAACAAAGTAGTATCAAAAGCCATCTTTCTGAATCTGCTTACAGATTATAGAAAGCCTGCTGTAAAACTCTCTCTAACCTTCAAGCATGTTTCTAAAACCTTTTATTTTCTCTTTAGTGGACAGTAGAACATGAAGGCGTTGTAACTTCATGTCATATTTCTTGTGACGGTAGATACGTAGTATCTGGTTCAGACAAAGAAAATACCGTATCTGGTTTTGATGCAGGAAGTGCAACAGTGGTGGCACATATCCAAGGTAAGCCTTGTGATTTTTACATCCTGTTTACACATCTCTTGTTTTTTTTTATTTCTTACAACAAATCGAGAAAATAAATTCAGTTCAGTTCAAATATCTGTACTAGAGAAAGGCAAAAGAAATGTATCTTTAAGGCATTAAGCCCAGTATTTTTCAGAATAAGCTCGTAAGAAGGAGATAAGGGGCCAAAATTGGACCAACAGTGTTTCTTTTTTGAACTATAATTTCTCCTTGAAGATCATTTCACTAGTGAGACCTCGTTCCCAGGAGGCTTACAGTCAGGACTGAGGTCGGGGAGTTTGCTGTTCCTGCAGAATCAGCTTCAAAATATATGAGCAGTCTTACAAATGTTAAATTAGCATGTGGTTAACCTGCTCCTGTGAATCGGATCCTGCTGGGAAAATAATCTGGATTTAAAAATAAAGTGCAACAAATGGATCTAACACCTTTGTTACTGTGCTGCTAGGTGACGCTATCAGGACATACTTTGTTTAAATTATTTTAATGGAACTATTTGCATTCTTAAAGTACAATTACCCGCATAAGTGCTCCCTAAGAGCCTGAGCCATTAACTGGCACTTTGGGGCCACACTTCCCGTTGCTCAGGCAGGGAGCAGAGGAGTAAGTGACTACAGGGCAGCATGTGAATTGACGTTAACTGGGTATGTTGGGCACCTGGGTACAGGTTCGTATTTGGTACCATCTGCAGTAACCATGAGGCCTCTCTTCCACTGAGCGGGAGGTGAGGAGGTGTCCTAGCCAGTGAAATAGCAGTTTTGAAATGACAGTGTTTTGGAAATAGGCTGTTGCACAGCTGCTATGGGCAGTTCTGCCCTGCGGACCTGTGTTCTGAGATCCAGATGTAATTATTGAAAACAACAAATAGTCTCGCTTGATGTTTTTTTTTAAAAAGGACATCACAAAAGTACAATCACAAGATGTTGTTTTGACCCTAATAACCAAAGACTAACTCAGTGTCATATGAGAAGACCATAAAGCTATGGGATATGATAACACAATCCACCTCAATTGCAATCAATGAGTAAGAAACAATACTACAGTTAATTATCCATGGCATTATTTGCATCTTTCACAACTATCAGTTGGATTTATGGTAAAATTTGTAGTAGAGAAAATGAACAATAATTGTTGAACTAAAAGTAATTTACAAGGAAATGACATATAAAGTGTGGGCAAAATGGTCCGCTCAACCTTCTTGCTATAAATAATTGAAAAAATGTGTTTTGATAACTGGAAGCATTTCTAGTGCTGTTTTTTTAGAGCTTCTAGGTTCTTGGGTGTATACAGAGGCAAAAGATAGCATATGCAATATCACACTGTAGTGTAAACTTCTTGTTCTGATTTTCTAATCAGGAAAAATGTAAAAACATTGATGAAAGAGGAGATAAAAATATTTCTTAGACTAGTGAAGTCCATTATGGAGTGAAACAAAAATAATACAGAGGCACAGGAGAAGATATATCTCAGTGTTGGGAATTGATAATTAATCATGAGTTCTTACAGAATGTTTTGTGATAATTAGGTTTTGCACTGCAACCAGATCACCTCTGGTTGCTCTGAGGCCCAACCACGGGATGATCTACTTTGCCTCTAATGAGCTCTAGTGAAGACCTCACCGACTTCCATAAATCTGTTCTGTTGTCTCACAGAAATCATTAGATTTTTCCTAAGGTGGACTGTTTTGTCTGCAGCTTAAGATCACATGTTTCTGTTTAGATCCAGTTCAGTCATAGAGGTTATTTGCTTGTTTTTTTCTACATTTTCATATATATTCAAGAACTTCTATTATATCTGCTGAGGCATCTTTTCAGTAGATGAAACTATCCTTAATTCTTTTAATATGTAATTATTTTTCCTATTTTAGTGATCATTCTTGTTGTTGATCTCTGAGATCTTTCCAACTGGCCCACATTTTTCTTTAATTATTTGGCCCCATAATGTAAACAGTATTCCTCTAGCTGGAAAAAAATAGAAAGTAATTATTTTTACATGCTTCTCTGTGAATGTGCCTCTGTTCATACATCCTGGGGTGAGATTTACTCTTTTTTTGACAGCATGATGGTGAAGAGGAGTCAGTATTTGTTGCACCTCTCTCTTTTTTTTTTTTCCCCCAGAACTATGATGTAGTGCATTGTTCCCACTCCTTATCTGTGCAGTTTATTATTTGTATGTTACTACAGAATGTCAGACTTGACAAAATTGACCTGGTCAGGCAGCACACATATTGTGTGATTGATTAAACACTGTAAGACTCCTACAAACAGCAGTGATGAGAGCATTGTTTCCTATAGAGACTATCATAACCCTTTTATTTTCCTGATAATGTCTTCAATTTGTGAAGATAATTCTGAATTTTAATCTTCTCCCTTTTATAACTGCAGACCCTCTTTGGCTTCATTTTGTATCCATACTCTTAATCTCATTACCTACATTGTTAATGGAAGTATGAAATAGGACTGGATTCGGGACAGAGGCTGTGGACCCCAGCTCAGCGTGTACTTTAATTTTCACAGTGAACCAATTATAGCCGCTCTCTGAGTACAGAGATAATTTGAGGAGATAATTTTTCCTTATATGCTTGTGGAGAAAGTCATGCCCAGTGCCAGAAGCTTTGCTCAGTATGATCTCCTGAGCCTTCACAAGCTAAACTCTTAGGTCTCTCACTGAAGTCAGTAATATAGTAAAAATATTATGTCGTTTTAGGATATTGTTAGCATTTTAAGAAGGAAGAATGCAACAACAGACACGTCAAATCAACCGTTAAAAATATCAATGGCTTTAAATAAACTCAACCAATTTAGCTTTGAATTCTTCAAACAATAATCAGAAAGAGAGTCTGCCTTTAAACACTGTAATAAAATTGTCTTTGAGGGATTAGGAATTACTTTGGATGGGAAATTCAATCTGGAACATTGTCATGCTTCTTTAAATGGCAGTGACTTACAGCATTGTTTCCTGTAAGAGTGGCTCATAATCCTTTCCCCACTGTAGACTTCAGGAAGCGCTGGAGTCCTCACTCAGTTCTGGAACATGCAGATTTCTTTTCTGAGGGGTATCACTGCTTCCAAAATTAGACTTTAATCTGGAACTCTTTAATTTTTTTCTTCTGGATGTTTGAGATGAAATGTACACATAGAGCTAGACGCATGCTCTTTAGTTAATGACAAATGGGTGGCTTTTTTGGTAATTCTAGTAAAATGTGGTTGTGTTGTAGCTGACAAACAATTTCTCTTTAAGTGTATTCAACAGAAAAAGTAGCAGATCAATTGTCACTTAACAGTTAGGGTTCAATCCTGCAAAATGACCTAATCCAGTAAGGGATTTAAGCGTCTGCTGGCTGTGAGGTTGTACTCCAGAACTATTCATATGGCTAAAAATCCGAATATGCTTATGATGCTTTACTGGATGGAGACAGAGCACTCAGTTGCAGGAGGCTCTTTGAGAGACTTGTAATGGTTACCAAAGCTCTCTCTTCCTGTGTTTTTCATCTGTTTCAGGGGACACAGCAATGCTATCTCAGATTGCTGCTTTACCTTCAATGGTCATTACTTGTGCACAGCATCCTGGAACAAAAGCTTAAAAATATGGGATATAAAGACAGGAGACTTTCAGTGTCATGAAGCTGTTTCCTTGAACAAAGGACATGAGGGTTCTGTTAGTTCCTGCCTTTTTAGCCAAGATGGTGAGTTATCTTAACACTAGCACATGATGTAGCTCAATACCTATCTGTAGGACAGCTCAGGATGTAGGACAATTTGGCACCTGCAGCTCAATGTCTTCTTGATGTTTGAATGCATAGGAGGAGAATAGGAGGAAGGAGCAGACTCCCCAGCGTACCTATATCTGAGTGGAGGTAGTGGAAGGCTATTTCTAACTGCCCTAGTTCCATTACTTTGACTAGATCATAGACAACTCCTAGTCCCTCCACAACATGAAATCAGCATTACTGCAAACTGCTACTGTGCTGAAATAGCTTCACTTCTCTTCACCAGGATGGGCTCTCATGAATTTCTGTACATTATGATTTAACCGGCTGTTTTCTTTTGCAGCTTCACATGTGAATACTTCAGTAAAGATGACTCCTGGATTGCTGACAGCAGGTTAATCTGCAGCGGCACCCAGACGGTGCCTTCTGGGTCAGGCAACTCAAATCAATTAACAGCAGCCCTGGGGGGGAAAATTTACTTGTGGTTTGAATGCAGATAGGCCTGTGAATATTGGAACCTGAAAGCATGCTTTCCACACTGAACTCTACTTTTTTGGTTGTATTTACAGTTGACCTAATAATTCTGGAAGTATTCTCAAAATTTTAATTTTTAAATAAGGTATCCTTAACTTTCTAAGTCAACAACATTTTCATGTATGATCTTTTGCACTTGGTTTTGTGTTTGCTAAGTTTATATATTAATATTTTAAAAATTAAGAATGTTAACATCAAGTAGCTGAAAGGAACTTCTCCTGTCTTGTGAAGGCATAACTAATAGCTCATTATTTCATTTTTTTTGTAAAGCGTGACTCACTGTTAGAAGGAGCCTCTGTTATTAGTCTGTATGACTAGGCAACGATAAAATGCAGTATCTGGATTTTACATTTCAGCATCACTTGTGTCTGGTGGATACGACAAAACTATAGCTACATGGGATATGGATGCAGGCTATAAAAAACTAAGTTTAAAGGTACTGAGCTCTTATTTGGTCACTAGTTCGATACAAAGGTGTAAAATGTATTGCTGGTTTAAAAGCATTGTATATTTCATTCTCTGACAAATACCCTCGCCCAGCTTTTTTAGCTAGAGGCGGGAACATGTTCTGGATTTGTGTGATTTAATTTCCTGGAACAGTACATTCTTATAGAATTAGCTGCAAAGACATCACCTTCGTCAAGTCAGTTGCTAATAAGCTATTACATTTCTCTTTTTATGAAGAAGCTCGTTTAAGGATTATATTGAATGGAGTTGTCCTGTGTTTCAGGAGAGAGTTTCTTGCAGCCTGACTAGTACATATATTGATTTTGAAATGCCACAATCTTGTGTATCTGTGTTTACTTATGTCCACAGAAAACAGTACATTAAAAGGGAAGCACTAAAAAAAGAAGTAAATATTGGTGTTGGGGTTGCGAAGCTTAGCTCAGTCCCTAGGTTACATAGTTTACATCACTGCTCACAGATGGGGTCCACCATGTTACAGTACTCTTTAGGACAGACAATTCTGTAAAGAGGTAGAGTGGTAAAGACCACTTTCTTTCAGAACCCTGGGCTTAAAAGTAGCTTTCAACTGCTGTCACATTCAAGATAGCATCTTCGTGTAGGAGAGCTCATAAGCCTGTGCCTCTACACCCGTTACCTTAAATGTAAACTTACCTACCCTCCGGAACCGGAGCTGTACTGAAGCCTTTGGGGCAGTAACGGTACATTCTCCACCAGCATCGGTGCTTTACATAATACAGCTACTGCAAATCTCCCAGTTTGCGGCAATCACCGTAACTCAGTTTCCCATTAAAAAAGCAGGCATCTGTTTAAATGCTAGTATCTTTGTAACTATGGAGAATACCAGTTTAGTATCTGTGCCTTGGTGTAATTACATTCTGGGCTCATAGCTAAATTTAAAACCGTGTTTTAAAGATTCTGCTATAAAAACCACAGTTTTTGTACGCATGTTTGACGGCTTCTCTGTGCTGGAAAAGTATATGTTCATCTTTTTATTGTATTTCTCAAGTATGGCTTTTGTCTATCACAACAACACCGTGCCTTCCTAAACTCTAGGAATTTTATCTGTTAATAGCATTCATGTTTTAATAACCTCCCTAGCTGGAGTAAACTCTCTTCAGATTTTAACCTGTTCCTATTCCTGTGCCGACTCAATGCTGTCCACCTCCAGCCCGCTGTGCTGCTGTTGTCAGAGCAGGATGGCCAGTACAGCTGCTTGACTGGGGCTGCTTTCAGAACTGGTTCCCTCCCTTGAAACGGGGGGAAGCTGCTGTCTGTTCCCACAGCTCTCCCCTCCATTATCACGTGATAAACAGCCTTTAAGATTTTTTCAGGTAATGAGTAAAGTCAGCTTTCTCTTTATGATTCTTTGCCCAACAGTTTAAAAAATAGAATATGCTTAAATGTCATCCTTCTGAGTGCCACCTCTAGTGATCTGCTGTGCAGAGGGGTCACAGCCGCCGTTTTCAGGTGTATGTAGGAAAGCAGGAACTTCATAGCAACATTTTTTTTCTTGACTGGAAGGCACTGTAGACAGGAATTTTTTTTGCTGCATTTCAAAATGAATTAATGGCACATATAGTTTTATTATAATAAAAAAAATGAAGGTGTTTTCCATGTGCTATAGTTAAATTTTGCTTTTCTGTAGGGGCATTGGGACAGGGTGACATATGTTGCCATTAGCAAAAACAACAATTGGGCTCTTTCAGCCTCAGAGGTAATCACTAATTCCTGGTGTGGTTTCAGGAGCTAACTTAGAAATGGATGTGAAGATTTCATCCCTTTTTTTCTTTTTTTTTTTTTTTTAAATTAAATTTATCAAGGGTCAAGTTGGTCATAAAAGTTCTAAGTTGTAATCAATATTTATCTTGGGTAATTAAAGAAAATCTTTAAAATAATTTGAGAGGTATGTTTATTTTTGGTTTTGTTCTTGTTAAATGTGCGGGCAGTTTAAGATTGCTTAAGATTGTTTCCAAAGACGTGATATTTAAACATGAGAGCTTGTTTAAATGTGTAGCTCTCAGTTTGAGAGCTCTCATCTGATGAGTTTTCATCCTTATGGAAATGACATAAATCACTATTTTGGTAGTATGCAAATGCATCAAAATAATTGTATCTTTCTCTCAGGATTCTACTTCGAGATTGTGGAATATTGAAAAGATGGATCATATTCCTTCAGTGACAGAAATCGGAAAAGCAAGAGGCTCAAAAACTGCTCAGGTTCTATCTCTTTGGTTTTTAACCACAACTCATACTTAATTCAGAAAGAAAATCTGAATGTCAAAGGAAAGCTGTCAGATTTCTAGGCTGAAAACACAAATTGATCATGTTTGTTCTCTCTGCAAAAATTGTCAAATCCTTTTTTTAGGAGTGGGATGTACTAATAACAGTACTTTTTAAAAACTGATTTTGGTAAGGACACCAACTTTCCTACACAGGTGCATTTTTGTTTTTAGAAAATACAGTACACAAAAATAGGTACTTTAAAAAATAAATATATTTTGTTTTTCTACACCTGATGCTTCTGCAGAGCAATTGGCTGCTTATACAGGAGTATTACTAAACCAAGACAGGTAATATTTATGTGCTCCTGAACATAAATCAGTTTATACGAATTCTGAGGAGTGTCTTCTTAAAGCTGAGACTGTATATATTCTGACTTCTAAAACATTAATTATGAAGAGGTGTTAGGTAAGAATAACAATAACAAGCTTCATGCTATGGAAACATGCTTTTTCCTCCCTGTCAATAACCATGAAGTGGAACTGCATGAAAAAGAACTGTTTTTCTTATTTCTATTGTATTTTTATCAGACTTTCCTGTTGAATAGCAGGTATTCAAAAGCAGTGAGCAGCTTTTTAAGCTTTTAAATAAGTTTTATAAATGTGCCACACTGAAAATGTATACATTCCTAAAAGTATCAATTAACAGAAATTTGATGTGCTTAAAATTGCTACAGGAGAAGATTTTTGGGTGCATTTTAGCAACACTTACAGCATAGCAAACAACTAGAAACATGTCTCATTTTTGGTAAATAGTTTCATGAGTGGTGAATTGGGAATAAATGTTGACTCTGATGGAAGTGGATTAAAGTTCATAAGTATGTGTGTAGTCAGCAGAAAACCTTCTTTGTACTGGCTACAGTGGGTTAGTATTTAATCAAATATTGTTATGTATCAATTTTCATTTCTTTTTTTCTAATTTTTCTTTCTACATGTCTGTAGTAGTGAGATAATGGTTAAGTAAAAAAAAAGTACACACAAAAAGGCCCAAATCACATAGTGATAATCACCAAGATCGACCAGCTGATACCCATCAAGGCACCCAAAAAGTAGTGTATGATACTGTATTAGTTGAAAAAAATAAAATTGGGGTTCACATAAAATACAGTTTTATTCAGGAAAAAACTCCATCAGAGGAATGAATTTTGAGCAGCATCTGTGTCAAGTTTACGGCAGCTATACGCACTCAGGACATTTCAAAAGTCAGGCCTAGATATATGTGTGTGCAGAGAGCTGTACCTTCATGAGTGAAATAATGCCCATGTGTCACAGACGATTAACTGAAATGGCATTTTTTGTTACATTTACACCAGCATGAAGAACGTGAAGAACCTTTCCTATGCCTGCAAGGTAGCGACTCTGAAATGATATCCAAGTGTGTATTCTGTCATCTGTCTTCTCCAGTGAGAAAAAATTTGCCATTGCCACCTTCTCTTTCTCCTAATCTTTAACTTAATCTAGCAGTCTTGGGATGTTAGCACATTTACGTATAAATGGAGTGTCTCTACATCTTTAGGTACTACACATCTAAAGGTAAGGCTTTCCTCTAACCTTGTGCTAACATAGTATTCAGTATGAAAAATGATAAAATACATTGTACTGAAGAAATTAAATAGCTGTGGTGCATCGGTAAATAATAAAATCCCCAGGAGTAGAAACCTTATTTATGCTGCATGCTTCTAAAGAATAAAATTACTTACTTGTCCTTTGGGAAATTTTAAACATTTTTCCATGAATATATTAGTTCCAAGGTCAATTTACTAAAGAAAATATGTAGATATGTAAATTACTGACAGTTTTCCTTCCATTCTTTAGGTAGACCATTCTTCTTTACTATGGCAAACAAAGATTCTTTGCTGTCAGTGTATATCAGAAAGAGTTTTGCAAGTAAAGCCATGAATAACACCATGAACGTTTTTTGGAACTTGGTGCCATAATCATTAAAAAAATTTTTTTAAGGATCATTCAGGCATTGAGAGTAAGTTGTGGTTCATGTCTGATGTGATGCAGCACAAATTAATTCTGTGTAACAAAGGCTCCCTCCAAGGAGTGTGGTCTTTTTTCTACTCTTTCTTATGAGCAGCCCTGAGAGGATTATATATATCTATTCGGTATATGTGAGAATGTCAATTAATAAAAGATTAAGTGTTTCAGAATGTTTGGAAGCCTTATTCCCAAAAATAGTCTTTTCAACATTGCTTTCTAAAAGGAACTTAAAGTGGGGAAAATATTTGGAACTGGGCATGTGACAGCCTGGAATGCAGTTAAGCTGTGGAATACAAAGAAATCTAAGTAGGTAGATTTTTTTTTTTTCCTTTGTCTAAATTGTTTGAATTGTGTAGCAACAATTACACCTGGATCCAAGGTTAAATGAAAATTATTTCTAGGGAATATTATGTTTTGCACTGAGTTATGGCTTTGAATAAGTATTAGGTAATAAACGGTATTGTTTTCCACCTTCTTTTCCCCTCTTTACTTCTTAATTAAATATTATTGCTTTGTTACAGAGGCTGAAAGAACGTGCTGTGCTGATGCTCCTCATGGTTTGTTTTTTTTTTTAACAGATCATATAAACCATGCATGTTTTATAGCTGAATTAATTTGGCCTTAATGTAGTTAGTAATACTGAACTAATTTCTGTATGTTATAAAAGATTAGTCCTAGAATAATTAATGTTCTACTAGCGTTGAAAGTGTTCTTTGTTTCTTTCTTTACCCTTTTCAGCTGGAAAAATCAAAGCTCCAATTTTTTCTGCTGAAACAGGAAAAAAAGCAGCTGCTCTATAGAGGCTTGGTTCATTTTGCATGAGCAGTGTGAATAGGTTGGAAATTTTCTTTTGAAAGAATCCTCTTTCCCAGATTGAGGAAAAAAAGGAAAAATGAATTTTTACATTCTGATTTTAATAAAATCAGTACATTTTACTTCTTGTTTTCTGTCCATCACCTGTTCAGTGCTTGGGTGGTACATGAGTCAGCTTGTCTTCTGCCCTGAGCTGATCCCACGAAGGCTCGTACTTGTGTGCAGTGCCGGTTTTGTGGAGAATGTGGGAATTACGGACAGCTCATACGCTGGAGATCGATCTGCAGTTTTGCTGGCTCTGGTACCCCCGTCGTTTGACAAATTCACTCCGTCCCCGTGCTTACCTGGTGAGAAAGCGGTAAGCCTGTTTTAGACCAGGTCAGTGGGGCTGCCCTGCTGTAGGGTCACTTGAAGAACACCTCTCATCTGGCTGTAACTACGCCTTAGATGCCCGTTACTTGGCCAAACCCATCTCTACGCGTTGCAGATGCTGATTACGCTCCAGGCGTGGAATCGGGTCTGTTCAGAGGCGGATCCTTTCCGATAACCGCGGGTGCTGGGGCAGCTCCGCGCTGGCGGTTCGGCCTGTGCCCGGCACCACTGCCCGGCTCTTGGCCTGCGCGGGCGGAAGGGCCGGGGCCCTCAGGGACGGCGTTTTGTCCGCTCCATCTCAACAATTCTCATCAGCTCTGTAGAAAACGGCCCAAAGGCCTTTTCCTGATTGTTTACCTTGTGTGGGCAGGTGTGTGCCCGGCCAGGCGCACCGTGGCCCGTCGTGTGCGCGTCGTTACCGATGATGGCAGCGCTCACTGAGGCCCGGTCTCCCGGTGGTACCTTCTGCTGAGAGCCCTGCGCCGTCGAGACGCTGTGGGGGAAGGCGGGAGCGGAGCCTAGCCGCAGCCGCCGCGCCTGAATGTTGGGTTTTAAATGTATTTTCCCTTCGTCTTTGC
>VZZY01006821.1:0-20467 GCA_013400335.1 Eurystomus gularis | reverse complement strand
CGTGACCCGGCTCGGCGGGCAGGGACGGCGGGTGCCGGGCTCGGCGGGTGCCGGGAGCGCGGACCGGTATTGGGGCCGTGTGGAGGGAGAGCCTATCGCCCGGCGCCGTGGCTTAGTTGGTTAAAGCGCCTGTCTAGTAAACAGGAGATCCTGGGTTCGAATCCCAGCGGTGCCTGCGCGGGGCCTTCTCCGCCTTTTGCGCGTAGGCGCCGGAGCTTTGCCCGGCGGAGGAGGCTTCGCCACCCTCGGGCCCTCACTGGTGTACAGCCAAGGCTGAAAAGGGCTGTCAAAGGATTTGTCTTGTCTCTAGATCTCCAACAGCCCCGCGCTTTGGGAAACGAAGCTGCTCCTTCCTCTTTTTTTCTCTTACTTTCACCTTTTCTTACTTGCTTGTGTCACAGAAAGCCTGTTTTTTTCCAAGAAAAAGCTTGTCCTAAGGTGCCACAGGGACGGATTTCCCGAGATGTCGTTGAAAATCCCAGGCCAAATCCGAATTATAGATTAGCTTCGATGAAATGATTCCAAATTTGCGTTCCTGTGAACAGAGGCAGAACCCAGCAGCCGTGCCTCCCAGCGTTCTCTGGGCTCAGACAGCCGGGATGGGAGTGAGCAGGTTCACAGGCGTGTTTGGAGCGTCGGGTTTTCGGGACTCAGATCTGCGGCCAAGTCACAGCTGCCGGCACCCCACACGCCCTGCTGCAGTCTTCATGTCCAGGAGGAGCGTCTTTGGTTCGAGCAGTTACCTGCAGGAACTTTTCTTTGAGTAGCATTTACTGTGAAAATGCCACAGGCACGTGATAAATACAAGTAAACCAGAACTGCAAGTTGCAGTATGTTTGGCTTTTTTTAAAATTAGGGGTATTTTGGGATTAGCCTCCCACAGATTGGCTTTGTCTGAAAGAAAACAAAAAGAACTAGACTTTAAGACAATTGGACAGTGCAAATCAAGGCAGATTTGGGGAAAAGAAGCTGCAGAGAAGGTCAGCCAGCCACAAACATGGAGCCCCGGCTTCTGTAGCGCATTTGTAGCATGATCTGCATACTTACATGGGAACTAATATGTTAGGCCAATATTTAAGCAAATCAAGTGAACTATGACATACTTTATTTTGCATAGATGTAATGATATATAACTACTTCACACCGGCTGCGTGTTTTGGCTCATACTTGCATGTTTTAAATATGTATTCAGGAAACCCCTTCATCTGAGCGTAGAGCTTTCATGGGTGAAGGGCCTGCTCTGCTGAACAATTTGCTATATCTCTTATTTAGGTAGCAACATTAATAAGAAATTCAACAACGTGAAATTCACTTGGATGTGCCTGTTCTGCTGACAGTAACAACATCTCAGCGTTCAGTTATTTCCAGGGTTTTCCACCAGCCTTGTCTTTGCAGAGGGGCTTTGGATGCTTTCAGACAGTGAAAGGTATAAGTCCACCTGCGTTCTTAATTCACTTTTTCCAGTGTTTCACACAACCTTTTGTCCCTTGTGTCTGATTGCAAGGAGGAGAGGCTGTCTCCAAAAAGACTGAGTTTTGTGAGTGTCCCGAAACAGGAACTATAGGTAGGTCCCGGTTCACAAATGGAAGTGGTGCCTATGCCTATTGAAATTGGTCTCAGTTTTGGCTCAGCACTACATAATCTCGATCATTTTCCTTGCAGGAGTAGTCAGCTGGACTGTTCAGTCATTCCAGCTAACTTCAGCAAAACTATTCCCATGCAAAAGTTTTGCAGGTTTAAGGCCTTTAGCTGTTCTTCTGTTACAGGTGATACTTACTTCCTAAGCTGAGAGCTAGAGTGAGAAATCCAAGGAACATACTCATCAGTGGGACTGTGTAAAGTGTTTTAATGCATGCGATAAAAACCCAAATCTCTATTAAAACATCAAAATACTAGTCATGCCAAAAGGATTCTGCATTATTTATATGTGAGATTCTACAAAGATAGGTTTCTAAGGTAGTTTAAAACTACTAAGCAAATCACTAACACTTAAGCTAAATGTGCATTTTGCTGCACATTCATATTTGTTGTTATTTTTTCCGTTACCTTTACATGTGGCAATAGGCCAGGTGAAAGCCATTTAAATCTGAAGTAAGATTATAGTTACAGATTTGTCGATAGTGTTAGAACTGCATTAAAGCTTATGGGTAGTTTGCCAGGTAGGAGGTAGTAACAGCTGTCTTTGCATAAATATTTGCTGTTTTGTTTTTACTGTGAGCTGAATAAGCTTCCTTCTCCCACCACTCACCCAAGTGTTACAGCATCACATCAATAACCCCTGAAGTATGGCAGTTGTACTCGGCGTGTAATTATGTCATCAACTGCTCTAAAATACAGCAAGTGGTGCTCATAGACTCCCTGGCCCTTATACTACTGGTATTTGCAATTTTGCATTAGAAAATACACATGTAATCAAGCGTGATCTGTTTAACTCCCAACAAGCAAGAGGGCGCCTGGTGAGACTGGCCTGCACATCGAGAGACTTGTTCTCTGCTCCCCAGCTGCTCTCTGGCTCTGGACACACTGCTCTTAACCTTTGATCTCTTTTGCTGTCTGCAAAATTACAATAATACTGATCTCACAGAGTTGCTGGGAGAGTTAATTAATGTTGTATGAAGCACTTTGAGCTTTTGGATAAAATCAATATGATTAAAGTCATGTCTTTATTTTTCTTCTCAGTAAGCTCAGTCTTTCTGCAGTTAGGTCATGCTGGTACTCAGCCTCTTCAATACTGCTGGCAACGTTCACAGATGCATTTGGTCTATTTCTGGGAAAAGGGGCCTATCTGACGTCATCTCATTGATGGGGTGAAAAATCAACTTGCAAATAAAACTTCTGAAGGGTTTAAATAAAGATGCTAATTGAAAATTTAATATGTAGGACTGTTTTGGTCTTCTTGTTGAAGGTGCTGGTGTGCTATTCAGATTATTAAGCTATGCTTACCCAGAGAACTACATGTAATACATGTTTTTACAGGCTAGTATTTTTCTGTCAACATACTCTTCCTATTTTAATTTCTCAAAATATTGCAGCATTTTACATGAAGGTGTGTGATTGATATTGCCTGAGAAGAGGTAAGTGTAATAAGCAGCTTACGATGAGTATTTAGAAAATACTTTAAAATCTTTCTAATTGTAAAAAATGCTATTTTTTAATGGCAAGCCTAAACCAATTGGCTCTCTGTAAGAACGAAGGATGCATTCCGTATTCCTTATGCGGGTTCCCATAATGATTGCCTCCTCCAAATGGAACAAATTAACACTTGGTAAAGACAGGGAATCCTTGCAAGTTAAGTATCATAAAATATAACCTTTTGTAGAAGTGTAGTACAAGAACTCACATGTGACCCTGATTTAATTCATGCAATAGACACAAATCCCTAGAATTGTTAATTCTGCTCTGGTCCTCTTATCCACAGAGCGTACAGCGTTCAACAATTTCAGAGCTGTAATAAATCTCTGAAATCATATTGAGGTGGAATCAAAGAATAATTTAATTGCCAATAGCAAGTATATTGTTTAATTATTTAAGCTAGGAGAGCAAGTCTACCTGCCTTTGAAAATTTGGGATGAAGTCAACAGTGTAAGTTCTTGAGCAGTAACTGGGTCCTCTCAGTGGACATTGCACATAGGTAATTTAACCATGATTTTCTCTAATGGTTTCTAAAATGCACTGTGTTTCCTTAGTCATTATTCACTTTTCCCTTAATTTACTGTCTTGTGCGGGCAAGGACAAAATACGTGAGATGTGGATTCCCAAACAGGTCAGGAGGCTCCAGACTGTGCATGTGTGGTCTGTAACCAAAGCCCTGTGTAAGCAGTACGGTGCAGTCTCCATCCTGGCTAAAAGGTTTTCAGTTCATAAAGGCAGAGGTTTTATGAGTAAGTATGTTGTGTATTCATTGGCTGTTTATATGACACGTGTCTGTGACTTGCTCTTGTTTGGTTTAAATGTAAAACATGCGAAATACATGCCGAAAGAACTTGCTCAGGTGACTCCAGCATGAACCAGGTATACCAGTGCTCTGGCCTAAACCTGCTTACTGGTTTTTGTGTGACATTCTCGTGTGTTAGGAGTTGAAATTAAAGCCTTGGCTTGAATTAGTCTAACAAAACATTTCCCATCTGGAATAGAAAGGACAATAGTTCCGGGCTTTTATGAAAGCCTTAAAAATTAACTTTGGATAAATAAATGAAATGTCTTTTTATGTACGTAATTGGCAGAGAATTGTCTTCTAGCAGCTTTTCATGCTTTATCCCAGTGCTGGTGGGATTACTGAGGTGAAAAAGAGAGAAACAAGGAATCTGACTGATTATTCACAAATAGCGTATGTTTCTTTTTTTGTATTCTAACAGCAACTACATCACTGGAAAATGTGTTCAAATTAGAATATTTATTTTTTAGTTAGGAGGCTAAGCTACTGAAGTAACACTGCTTTCTAGAGCTCTGGATTGGGCCAAGTGACATTTAAAGCCCAGGAACCGCAATTTGAGAGGTGCCAGCTTAGATTTGAGCTTTGTTCTTAGCTGCTGCTGCTGCAGGTTTTATCTTTTGGTATCTAACTGACATAATTTGAACCCTTAATATTTGACTCCCATGTGTAAGGTGTACAGCAGTGGTGGAAAAAGGGATATATTAGCATACTTTAGTTTACTTAACCACAGCATATACCATACCTCTAAGGAGCTGTAGCATAATACATTTAAGTTATCCTCATAAAAATATTTTGAATAAACTTTTACCTTAGACAGCTGCCAAAAACTTCATAATTTGTACCCATTACTGATTTATAGGTGAATTAGGAGGACAAAACTAACCTGTTCTTGAGAATCAGCTGCTGAGATTCAGGGTCCTATAGAAGAATAACAAGTGAAGGAGTATCTCAACAGTTTAGTGTTTATATAAAAATAAAGTGGAATTATGAAATAAAAAGCCATTGTCTGACATTTTAAAGCATTCTCAAAGTGGCAGGAATTGCTCCATATGATCTTTAATTCCTGTGCAGTTGTGACTAATAATTTTGTTAGGACATTTATAACCAGCTTGTTCTGTGAAATTGTATCCAGAACTTACCACAGTCATGGTGACTCTGTGCTACTGACTCAATTAAGTACCACTTAACGTAAGAAAATAACTGTACTCAAATTGAGTCAGAGCAAAGGTGTGTCTAGCCCAGTGTCCTCTCTATAACCATGGCCAATAGCACGTGTCTAGGGCAGAACACAAGCACAGGGCAAGCACGCAACGATATTTTGCCAGAATACCCGACCAGCCTCTGGTGATTTCCAGCTCAGGGTCTTGAATTCTCACATACAGACCTGATCAAATTCAATTTTTCATTTCTCCATGTCTGTGAATAGGAAAAAGTGAAGTGACTCCTTTAGGCAGATGTGCATATTGGAGACATCTTTATTAGAGGGACAGTTGCCTAAAGAAAGAGAATATTAGAGGCAGTCAAATGTTTAGTGGCTGTTTATTGCAGCAGTGACTGTAGGCTTAGGGGAAGATATTTTCCCGTTTGCCTGTGAGCTGGCATTGCTGCCTACGTGTTGTTCACAAAGATGTAGGTGAAAACATTTGATGGAAACATCGAGTGAAGCCACATTGCCTGTTAACCCTAGTTTGTAAGCCTGCCCCTTTGTATTTCCTGACACGCTGTTCTGTGATGTGTCATGCTTCGACAGCCATGTCCAGTTACGTGGTGTCATGCCGGTATAATGTGATGTGATGTATGTGTCATGAAAGGATTTGCCAGAGCGTAGTATGTCAGCTCTGAACTTTGGGGTGGGGGGAACAGTTCGGGATACCGTAGTCTGCATATTGGGAAACAAAGACACTTTCCAGTTATTGCTTTGCTGCTTGTAAAAAATATTGATATGGATGGTTTAATTTGTAAATAACTTTCAGAAATGATACCTGTTACTTGTAGGCTTGTTGAAAGATTTTCATAGTTCTTACAAAATAAGCAATGACGTTAAAATGTCTTACTGAGGAGTGACTTGCTCCCATCACCCAGCAGATTAGTCTCTCCTGTGTATTCTGCTATTGATATTTACAGTCCAGACCTTTATACAGGTAAAACCAGCCTGTGAACTTAGAGATATCCCATAGAGTGTCACTTAAAAGACAGAAAACACAACAGAGAGCAGGAGCGGAGAGGGTATGAGATGAGCACTGAACAATTTAGTTTCTTCCCGTTTCAAACCTGTGTTGCTCTGTTCTCCAGTCAACGTGGCTCATAAGTACATCTGAATAGAAGGAAAAAAAAAAAATTAAAGCTTGGCTGCATTTCAGTTCAGAATGAAAACCAAGATTCTTCAAGCAGGGAGACAAGTTAGCTAGAAAATCACACGTTGTGTGCCTTCCTGCACAAAAGGGAGAACTTTTCATCCAAAAGGCTGAAATCCATAACCACAAAATGTCCCTCTGTGGGACCAGAGGGAGAAGTGAGGCATTTTGAAGATGTTCTTTGACCACTCTGAAAAATGTTGTTTCATTAACTCTGCTGGGCTCACGTTCAGAAGTTTACTTTCTTGAAGGTATTTTCACTTCTCATCTTTTAACTGTACATTGCCTATCTTGGCAATATGGATTCTTTTATTAGATGGTGAAGCCATTACAATTCAGTCTATTTTCAGCTTAACCTTCTATTTCTGTTCCAGTAGGGTATGAATGGATTAACAAATGTGTATACATAAAAAAGAAGTTTTATATCTTGTTTCTGTGTAGGAGTAGTATAGGTTTGAAAGTTGTGCAGCCTGAGGTCACAAGAGACCCGTGTCCTCAGTGTGATCCAGGTGGTGTGAAGATGAACTTTGCAGTAAGAAATACATGCCTGGAAAAATGCTGCCTGGAAGTCTATTACATGTATATAGGCTTATAGTTCATTTTGAGAATCATTTTAAAAACAATCACCTTGAGCAAAGGGCAAGTGTCGTTAACACCTATGAAATAAATTCTACAATGTTAAGGCCTCCTACATGTAATATTCCTTTTTGTCCAAAGAGCCTTCCAATCCTCAAAGAAGTTGAAATTTTGTATATTTTGGAGGTCTTTATTAATGGCTGTGGTCTCTCCTCGGTCTCTGTACGTCTTTCATTATGACTAAGGCAGTGAGGTGCAGATGGACCTGTGGAACCTGCAGTGCAATCTCTGCAGGTGAGTGCTTTGCTCTGGGTTCATCTGCATGAGCCTTCTTCCAGCACATTGTCTTTCTAATCCTGGAGATGCAAAACCGCGCAGATTGCACAGATTGCACAGGCACACACATGCTTCTCGGGTGGTTGTGGGAACTTCTGTTTCACACACTGGAAGGGCCAGCATGCAAGTTACTACGCATTCAGCAACAACAGAGAAGCAACTTACCTCTGTTTTAAGTCATTTTGTCATTTGAAAGGTAACCCCTATGGAACAGGGAGGCATCTGTCTTTCCCTTTTGCAACAGATCTTGTCTGTCCTTCAAAAAACTGTAGTTAAGCTGTGATTAAGGTTGAAAGATACAAGGATATTTTTAATATTCGTTTGTGAGGTAATCAAGAGTTGACCTGACTGACGTCAATGGCAGAACTCCCACTGACTGTGCTGTAGTCAGGTTTTCATTCAATAAAAAGATAATAAAGAATCTGATTCATAATGAAGGGAGGAAAAGATGATTCAACCCATGTGGGTAGAGCTTTTCCTGTGTTATTAACTGTGCAGTGCCATCAAAACAACCAGGTCTGTCCTTATCTACTGTAGTATTTATGATTATTCTTTGCTTATGACTAAACACAATTAGCCCTCACGTTATTCCTGCCAAAGCGTGTGCTGAACTCTTATTGTTGTCAGTGGAAACTGTTGAGTGCTGAGTTTTTCAGAAAATCTCTTGATAATATTTTAAGACAAAAAGTATTTTGAAATTGTTTGAATTACAGCTTTTTAATGACGTAAAGGTTGATTAGGTATTGTTTCTAGATTTTTTTTTAAAACAAATGTGCTTTTTAGCTTGTTTACTATATACATTAAAAATCTTCCTTTTTCTCCCATGATAGCAAAATGTAATGGTTGAAACTATCATAAGAGTAAGTAATAAGACCTTTATACCTATAATTTCATTTGACATATCTTGCTGAATCAACGTACTAGAATGTCATAGCCCTGAAATTATTTATTACAGTGTTCCTAACTATTATGGATTTGGAAAAGTGTCTGGTAAAAACTATTCAATTAACTTTGTGTGTTGATTTCGGATGAATTACAGTATATACAGTGCTTTTCTTTTAGAATAAATATTTACTGTCAGTAACAGAAATTGTCAAATAATGTGTTAAGTCAGTTCTGTTTGGCCAGCCCCAAGTGGGGGTTATTATTTTTAGTACTAGACTTTTTTTTTTTTTAAATTAACATTTTAATTTGCATGTCATTTTCAAGCAGAATAGAATCACCCAGGTTTTTTTTATGTGGTATGTGTCATGCTCTTTTATTCAGTGCTTCTTGTAGTCATTTGGGTTATCTTTATATAATAAATGTGCATTGATGCATTATCTTAATTGAGCAGGGTACCAATATCCTATTATTTCCCTACCTTTAACGCAATCCTTATACAGTATTATCTATACTAGCTGAGTTCTAAAGTTTGTTCATTTTCAAATGGAATGTCCTTTAAAGTGTAAGAGCTGTGTGTCCTTAATCACTATAACTGCACACACGTGTGTGATGAAAGTTGGGATGATGTGAACTATTCAGGTACTGTTATCACATGGCATCCTTTTCTTTCCCCTGAGAAAACGTATCCGAGGTTTTTCTAGCAAATTCCTTAAATTCAACTCGAGTATGTAAGGTTTGCATATTGAATGAAAAAAAAATACTCACAATTTTTGCTTCTCAACTCTAACCAGCTGAAAGGATACACCGTGTCCTGCATTTCTTTGACTACCCAGAAAAAGAAAGCATTTGTTGAATAGTTAACTTGAGGCACTTGTTCAAAATGAGCATACTGCTTTGGTTGCCATCATTCTAAGACGGCAGGAGCAGGTGAACTTTGTGTGCTCCTCTAATGTTTCCCAAGAGGTCAATTGCCATTTCTTCTGGCAGTCTCTCTGGCTGTGCTCTGTGGAAACAGAACTGGGAAGATTAGGGGAGAATTAAAGAACTAGCAGTTGCAAACACAAATTTTGAATGATTGGAGCTCAAGGCTGCTACATGTTAGCATGTCTCTTAAAAAGGTGCTAGTAAGACCCGTAAGATTGCAGTTTAGATGCAGCGGTCCAAATCTGGTGTTACACAAATAGAAATAAGAGAAGGATTTAGTCGCTTCTTTTGATACCATCATGCTGAATCTCTGACTTAATAATTTCCAAATGATTTCACATAAATTGATTATGCAGCTGCTGCTGGTTTCTGTATTTCAGCGGCTCTGAACGCGGGGCCCTCAGGAGAGCATAAAAACAGATTTGGGGCTATCTTGGCACCACTGGCTTTAGGCCTGCCTGACACTGATCTTAGCTAATTTGGCTGTGAAGCTCTTGGTTCGTACTGTACAATCTGAAATTGATCCAGATCTTAGCTGTGTTCTTCCTGTGAGGGACTTCAGGAAGAATATTCAGTAATGACCACCGGAGGTAAAATTGCCTGTAAGGGAGAGAGAATACTTTATTCAATAAATACAAATATTTCTGAAACAAAGTTATATTGTGGTAATGTTAAAATTGCGAATGCTTGTGCAGGTACCGCTAATGTTTTTGGCATTATTAACTTTTTGTCCCCTGAACTCTGGACGTCACAGAGCTTTGCATACATTCTAACAAGCCCCTCTGTGCTGGAATGCATCACATAAATTGCCCGTGAATACAGCTAGACTTGAGCCAAGCTAAATGTGGGCACCGCAGTGAGTAACTGTAATCATTTCCAACTGGGATTACTGTACTTTCAGTAAATCTGTAGATGTGGGATGAAATATTTAAAATTGCTTGGCAGTTAAATATTTGCTAGTGTGCCTTGCTTTTGAGAACTAGGAAACCTTTGTGATTCATACCTCTGTGTCATTGCAATCAATGGGCACTGCTTTGCCATTAAGTTCAGTGAATGTAGGATTGAGAACAAATGAACTAATCAGAATACAAAAGTTCTTTGCAGTAGGGGATACAAGAAGAATTGAATTTGTGATTGCTGTGCCTGTGACTGTGGAAATGGATCAATGCCATGTTGGCTAATGAAACAATGGTATTATCTCTTTTGATCACTATTTTTCTTGAAGCTAGTACAGTGCCATTTTTATGGACGTAAATACCATGATGTTTTTATAGTTACAGCAGAAAAGCATTGCATAAATAAGATTTTAAAAATAACAATTATTGTAATTACTGTCACCTATGAAAATTGACAAGTTACTGCAGCAGAATAATATTTTTAAATGCATAGGTTTTCCTACATTGCATGAAAATTATACATTAGTTGCCATATTTTTAGTACTTGACAACATGAATGCATAGAAATGTTTTTGTTCATTTGTTCCAAAATGGTCTGTGAATAATGATGGATTCATAAAAGCTAATTACAGTGAACTCCCAAAGCAACTGCTTGGTTCAGTTAGTAACTGAAAAATCAACACAACCTGTCTATAAGTAATTCTGACAAAATGAATACAAATTTAAGTATAAATAAATACTTATTCTTTTATTCAAATAGGCTTTGAAACTGGTTTAATCTTCACAGCACCTCCCCAGATATGGACAAACCAAATAATATGCTGCCATGGGAAAAAGTGCTATAATGAAGAATATTTGAACACTGATAGCTGTAAATGCATATGCCAATCCGAGTATCATGGGAATTTCTGTGGTATGTATATTGTGTTACTATGAATTCCTCTCAAATCTGTACAAGATCAAAGTACTTTTCTGTTAGCTACTTTCAGTTTAGAATTTGTGACCCTCCTGGTTCTGTCTACCAGCTTGACTGCTTTCTGTTTAAGAGAATTCATAAACATGTAATGTATAAATCTGGAGAAACCCATGCATAAATTGGTTTTTTTTTTATTGTTGCCTGTTGCAGTATTCCCCTTCTGCCCCCAAGCCCCTTTGGAACATCTGTTTCTTTTGAGATGTCCCAGACTGAGAGCTCTGTACAGAAATTATATATTTAGGAAAGGTAAAATTCTGATTTTAAGTAGGTACCATTTTGTGACATTCCCATTCATCTGCTGACTACTTCAGATCCCAATGGATATTTTCTTAAGTTGTTCCATTGCAATTTTTTTTTTATTTTATTTCCTTATTTCTGTTAAAATAATATTTTTTATTAATTTAGTTGGCTTATCTACCTGGCACCTTCATCTCCCACTCAATTAAGGGAATAACTCTAATGTTTTGACAGCCACGTAAATATTCTGGGAAGGGATGAGGTCTTGGGGCAGTAGTGCATGCAACCATGCTACTGCTGCCCGCAAGGATAAATAAACAGACGTCAGCTCAGGGGGGCACCATTGATCCCATCTGAGAGGTTGATATGTAAGAAAGGGGATCTCGGATGACTCTACCTTCAGAAAAAGAGAAGCGCAAGGGCAAGAATTTTCTCATATTTTCCTTGACTCTGTCTTTCAGTTTTTGACAAGTATTTTACTGCCTCTGTTTGGCATCGTATTTACATATGATGTATGATAGCAATGTGTACTGTTATATAGCCCAGATCTTCAATTGTGTGAAGGATTTCTCAAAAATATCTCAAAGCTTTGTTAACACAAGTACCTATGCTCTCTTAAACCAGTTTTGATCCTCTAAATAAATAAGTATCCTTATACTCTTTATTTTCCTTTAAAAAATATTTTTCTTTTCTTTGTGCTTTCTTTTTTTTTCTCTCTCCAGGCACACTTACAGATTATGTGTGTATGAATCCACGGGGCTGCTGTCTTGTTCATTCAGCTACTTTCTTAGAGTGCGGTTCTTACACAATTGCTGCAACTATTTTCCCTTCACATTCTTCATGCCATTTACCACAGGCTTTCCTTTTATTTACATGCTTTGATCAGAACATATAACTGGTGTCCATAGCACAGATTGAATTATAGTTATAAAGGTATATTGGATTACAGGGTTTTCTTTATACAAAAGAAAATCTGACTTTTCATGGTTCTAAGCTCCATTGAAGGTTGAAGCAGCTTTGATTCTTCTGCAGATCTGACACTAGTTTTGTTCCATGGTTTATGCTTACACTCTTTTTTTTTGTTTTCTTCATCTCTTTCAGTAATGTTGTCTGAATTAGCATGCTCATTTGTCAAAATGTTATTATCATAGAATCATAGAGTGGTTTGGGTTGGAAGGGACCCTGTAGTTCCAACCTCTTGCCATGGGCAGGGACGCCTTCCACTAGACCAGGTTGCTCAAAGCCCCATCCAACCTGGTCTGGTTTTATATGAATCAGACAGAGTTCACTTTACAATTCAGATAGCTTTTACTTTTCAGAGATTTTTGTGCACTGTTAAATACTAGAAAATAGCCTAAGCAGCAAGGAGCAGAGATAAAATAATTGCACCTTCAGGGCAGGTATAATTTCCTGTCGGTAGCTACTAGCCCCCCATCCCTGATGACATGATACCAGTTTTTGTTTGGAGCACTGTTTACACAATAAATACCCATTCTTGCTGTTGCTGCTAACAGTTGGTAGAATCACTTAGGTGCCAGAGAGACAGTGTTTGTTTACTCAGGGTGACACAGCAAAGAGAGCAGAGCATTTTGTGTTCATGGAAACATACCTCATGACTGAGTAGCGACGGATTCGAGATGTCCTGTATCCCTTTCACGGTATTAGCACACAGTCTGCGTGATGATCTGGCATTCACATGTGAGCACATGTTCATATTTCTGTTTCCTGGTGCTTAAAACTTGTTTTGACTTCCAGTAAAATTAGCTGAACAGATTATTGTCCTGATGAGCCCATACATTGTCATCCTTATGTCCTTATTAATGCAATACTATGGGTCTGGCTTATTATCCCTGTGAAAAACAGGGAGACTTTTGTAGGTGAGCTCATGCATTCCGTTATATCCTTTCTCATTCTTGCTGTGGAACAGCCTCACTGATGCATAGGTCCACATTTTTGCTGTGTTTTCTCTTTATGCATATTAAGAAGAGCTTTGCAATCCTTTGGGAAATAAGCTGTAATTTGCTCTTTTATGAACCCAAAAATCACTGTGCTATGAATATGTATTGAGAAGTTAGAGAAAAAAATGTGGAAAAATTGTTAGTAATAATGATTTTAGCTGATTCCAAGGACATTCTCATACTGTAAAATCATTAGGACTTTTAAAACTATGTGGGATATTGCAGTGAGTAAGAAGTGCAATGCTTTGTGGAGAATGGGTTTAACAGAAATTTATACTCAAAGACATGCCACTGGAACTTAAAAAATATAACTCTAGTAGACAAATAAAGGAAAAGAAGCCATAAATCAGTGTTAGCGACAAAGCCTGGGACAGGTGGAATGCAAGTTATATTCTCTAGGACCATATAAAGACTCTAAGGAAGCATCTGGGCCAAATTTTAATGAAAAAGCGTAGCCATGGCAGCTACATTTTAGGTACTGGTAACACAATGAGTAGTAGAAAAAAAATTAAAAAGTATTTAATTGTCAGTGGAACATGAGAAGTCTGGTTATCCTTACCCTCTGTTGTGCTTTTCCTGCTGAACTGGTAATTGGATGCAAGTAAAATGGCAGTCTATAATAAGTATACTCAATAGTATAGACTATAACTATTTGGTTTACGGTGGGATTGCCGCAGTGCTCGCAGTCCAGAATTGTACCGTGTGTATTGCAGAGATTTTTACCCCAGGGCTTGCAGGTGGCACGGGCAAAGCACCAGCTCTGAGTTGCTTGCACCATTCCTCAACTGTCAGCTTGCTGAATGTCATGCTCTGCCTAATTTATCTCAGTCTTAGGTCTTTGCACAAGTTTCCCAATCGTAAGAACGGATGGAAGACAGCTCTAAAAATTATCAGTGTTCCAAACCAATGGGTGATGTTACACCAGAGAGCATTTTGTAGGCTGGCAGTGGAACACTACAGGGTGGTGTGACTGGGGAGCTGCTCTGCAGCCTGCATCTGTGCTGCAGTTGTGTCCAGCCCTTCTCCATGCAGTACAAAAGCCAGTCACGGAACTCATTTGAAGGTGTCTGTTCAGTCCAAATTATATGTTTTGCTTTTTCATGCATCCTCAATTTCAGATATGCCTAACTGCATGCAACACCTTATTTAATTTCTGTTATTTTTCTTTTTATTAAAAAAACCACAACAAAACAAAACAGATTTGGAGACTGGAAGCATAGTGGTGAGCAACCTCATGTGGCTGTTTTCGTTTGCTCTGCTAACAGTATGCATACCAAGCAAAGAAAATATTTGTTCTCTCCCTAGGAGATAGTTTTAATGCACATTCACTGTGTTCATCCTGTGACTTAGAGGAGCTTTCATGTTTCTGATTCTTATCTGTTTGATCTCTTACTTAAATTCTAAAATAAGTCTGTAGTAATGGAGCTGGTGCAAGTTTGGCTAAGAACGTGTTGATAGTTTGTTTCATTTTCTGGTGTAGAAAGAAGGAAAGTAATAAAGACAACTTCGGGGCTTACTGAGCCCATCATTTCCCTGAATTTCCACAAGTGAAGGGGAATCTGAAAAGACATTCCTACACCTGGAACCTGATTCAGCCCATCCTTTACAACCAGTGAGTTACTTTCACCCTCATTTACCAAAGATTTTGTATGTCAAGAATAGTGAATCCTTCAATGACCCCAGTTACCAGAGAGAGTAAGCCCCTAACATAAGCAAAGCATAAAAAGATTTACCATAAATAAATCAAATCATCCAAACTCAGCTCATCAACAGATATGAAAGAACAGGCAGAAGGGAGAAATCAGTTTAGCATCTTGGAGGATCAGGGGACTCACTATAGTCTTGCAGTGCTTTTCTAGTACGTGGATAATAAAAACTAACACCACCACAGTTTAAATCAATCCAAATACAGTTATTAAATTATAAAGTCACCAGGGAGGTAGGAGGCATGGTGTTAAAATAGCCTTTTACTGTGGAGTCAGAAGTGAAATAAATTTTTAGGAACTCATTGTACTTGTGTAAGCTGCAGAACCTCTGTGCAATGTAGCGGGACTGGGGAGGTGCTCAAAGGATCCCAGGAAGGAGAGCTGGGGAGCGTGCTGCAGGCAAGGAGGTGTGTGTATTGGCAGGTGACAGGCGAGAGCCTCGTGAAACAATTGACATAATTGCTGGCACAAAACAGCGCCATGAGATTGTATTTTAAAAACTGAATCATGCTGAAAATATTTTAAGGCAAAAAGAGGAGAGAAATAGAATGGTGCTGGTCTTGGCCTGGCTTTTTCAGGTGTCCAGAACAACTTACTGTCCAGTGGAGCTTATTGATAAAGTGCAGCTTAACGATTTTGATAAGGAACTCTGATAAACTTCCTCAAATTATTTCTGTAAGGATTAGAAACTAAGACAATCCTAATCCTCTTCTGTAATTATGCTGCATGTTTCAAAATTCTACTCTCAATAACACTGTCAAATAAAAATGAGACCTAATTTACTTAATGGAGCAGGTTATGTAGACCTTCCATTTTGTTAAGAGAGCCAAGTTACAAGTATAAAAAAAATTAAGATGCAATTAATGCTGTCTTGATAGTTACAAAGACAACCGAACCCTTTCAAGAGAGAATGATTTTATTTTATTTTTCCAGCAATTACCCTAATGTAATTGCTACTCATAATCTGGTCTGCTTGATACAAATTCAGGATTTCATTGAACATTCAGAGTGTCACAGAGGAATATCACAGCTTTGCACTCTTTTTGCAAAAATGCCTATACATTGGTGATCTTATTACAGTGTTTCTCCCATCAAACAATTTGGATTTGCTTTCCTGTAATACCAAGCTGCTTATATTTATTCCCATCACATTTC
Source organism: Eurystomus gularis (assembly GCA_013400335.1). Classification (NCBI taxonomy): domain Eukaryota; kingdom Metazoa; phylum Chordata; class Aves; order Coraciiformes; family Coraciidae; genus Eurystomus; species Eurystomus gularis. Next base: position 4,530 of record VZZY01006821.1, on the reverse strand, counting down.
ATAAAATGAATGTGAATTACAACGGGGTTTTCTTCAGCTCTTCATAGAATACATGAATAACAAATTCCTAAAGAAGAGGAAGGAAAATAGTTCACTGTGAAGTTAAGCAATGATCTATAATGGATCAAGACAGAAATAGCATTAAAGTCGGCGCAGCAAAGTACTCTTGAGAATTTTCTTCCCTTTCAGGGAAAGTATAGTTGTCACTAAATGTAATCCTTAATAAATCCAGGCAGACAGTGTTGTATCGTGGTGCAATATGAACCCTTGTAAAAGTAAAACTGGTGGTAAACTATGTGCAATTGAGGCAAATAACGCATGTTAGCACACCTAATGTTTTCTAACCAACTTTTCTTAATTGGCAGGTTTCAGAAGAGAACAGTGGTCATTAATTATATGGGATCGCAGGCTCGCTTATCCACACAACACTGTATGTGCTGCCTTTGCATTTAAACCATATAGAAACGACTTGTGGGACAGGTAAAATTTTAGTCTTAGGTTTAAAGAAATCTCAATGAAAGTAATCCAAAGAGATGCTTACAAAAGAAGCATAAGCTTCTATGAGTTACAAAAATCAGAGACAGAGGGAACTGATGTGGAAAATGCAATAAAATTGTGTGTAGTCAGACTAAGACAGAGATGACCCACATGGACCAGGTAAGGTTCCGTTATTTTAACATTTTTAGTACTAATGTTGATGAAATCCATAATTTCCTTGTCAAGATTGCTGTATCATCTTATGATGTCTTCATCTTTTTACTGCATGTTTAAAAAAATAACTTGTAATATCCTTTGATTACGCTTAGTAAAACTTTATCAGAACTTTATTTTGGTGGTGTTGCATGAATTTTTTTTTTGTGATCCAATTCTGTCAAAAGCATTAAAATGAATGCATGTGCCTATAGCTCCGGCATGTATAATGTATTGCTTCTACAAGTGAAATTTCCTAGAGCCATCTCCACATCACATGTTCTGAAATGGGTTATGAAGGCTTGACGCTTGGCTTGCAACAATGGTTTTGCTTGGTGCAACTCTTTCAAAGTGACTTTAAAACGATCTGCAAACCATCCTGATTCTGGTTCTGCTGGTAACGTTCTCAAGGTGTTTGTGCGGATGCTGTAATGTGATAACAGACTTCACTACGCCAGTAGATGCTGGAGCATATGCGTATGTAATTTCATGTATTTCTGTGAACGCAAAAGCACGTGACTGAAAAGCAGGACTCAGTTTTAAGCTAGTCTTACATGAACACCAAAGTACAAGAATAATTCTAAACTGAGTGGGCTTTATCTTGAGAACACGTTAGTGGCGTGGACAGAATCTGCTAAAAAAGAATGTGCATCTGTTGCTTTGCTTTCAGTCCCATAGAGCCTGCTGTTTCAGTGAGACGCAAGGATATTATTTAACGGAAATGAGAGACGCACTCTACTCATAATTATCATTAAAAGGGTTAATGTGGAATGTAGAGGTGACTAGATACATTATTTTATTACAATAATAGACTCACTGAGGAAAAACTCTTTTATGACACATTCCATTATTGCTGTTACAGACCCGTAATTTGAAGATTACTGCTCAAAAACCCAGACGAAATGATTTTACAATCATGAGCCCATTAAAGGCTTAAGAATTGCCTGGTTAGATTAGGAAGAATTTAGTTGTGGAAAATGTTGTGTGATTTATTATGCTACTTAAAAAGCGCACAGACACGTGTACGTGCAGAGCAGGCTGCACCTGCAGGACAGCCGGGTCCCCTCCGTGCTGCGTCCGGGGCCTTCCCACCTACAGGTAAACTTTGTTTGTATTGATCTGCTGGTTATTTCTGCGTCTTTAGCCTAGTAGAAGTATTTATTTTAATATCTCTCATCCCAAGTACACAAGATGTGCTAGTATTGATCCTCAGGCCAGTCATCCATTAGGCCTCCATTAAGATCCAGAGTGATAGACGAATGTGAATTACAATTATTATAATTCCATCAAAGGGCTGCTAAGATAAGGCACAAGTCTGTAGCTCAGCGAGGATAAGGATCACCTGAACCCCCAGATATTACTGTAGCCACACTTTATATTGTTGAAATGAAAAGGCCTGACGCAGTATCTCAGTGTGCTGAGAGATGTCCTTTGGTGAACTGTGGGGCTTCCAGGCATTGAAGCCGGCAGCCCTCTGTTTCACCGCTCTGCCAGAGTTTCTCACTATCAAACAGGAATCAGCAAAGGGCAACCGGAGTCTGTGCTTTGACTTTAATGTGCTTTCTACATCCAACACGATCTGCTTCCCGTAGACGCTCCAGAGAGCATCTGTTATCACCACTGCCCTAAAATAGTTTCAGCCTGGCCTGATACTTTCTCATCCGTTTCTGCCTTTTCTTTCTTACCTGGTTTCCTTTCCCATGTTATAATTGGATCTCTTTCTCTATTTCCCTGGCCAAATCTGACGCTGAAACTTTCTGCACAGTGGATTAATTTTAAACAAGACATGGTGCCATGAGCGTAGCTCTGTGGAAAGGTTTTATTGTAGACACGTTTGAAAGTATTTAACTGAGCTGTGTGTTTAAAATTACACTCATGAGCTTATGGGCAAATGAGGATCATAGTTCTAATTAATATTTTTAAACTGCACAGCACCCCAGGCCAATTAAGTACGCTTTTAGCTCATATTTTAACCATACACACAGACCTTTAGAACCGCGCAGCTGTTTTCCTCGATGCGGCACACATGATTAACAAGGACCTGAAGCGTCGGTCCAAATGCGTACCTGGGTGTGCATCGGATGGGCCCTTGCTGTGAGACCTGATGAAGAAGACAGCTGGGCAAGGTACCTGCCATGGGCTGGGGACACGCAGCTCCCCCCGCAGCACTCGCTTCCCTCCCCGCGTCCACCTTTGTTATTCCAGAAGCTTATTAGCACCTTTGCATGCGCTTATTTTTAACCTGGCTTTGGGCAGTACCTGATCTAATCCCGAGTCTGAAGTCTGAAACAGCACAGAGCTTCCAACAGAGCACAGCGGCTGTAACCGCTGCGCTTGCATCTCTTCAGTGAGAACTACCTTTTAGGTAGGAGGTTGTAGTGAAGCTGGCGCTGGTCTCTTCTCCCGGGTAACTAATGAAAGGACAAGAGGTGATGGCCTCAAGTTGTGCCAGGGGAGGTTTAGATTGGGTATCAGGAAGAAGTTCTTCACTGAAAGAGTGATTAGCCATTGGAACAGACTGCCCAGGGAGGTGGTGGAGTCGCCATCCCTGGAGGTATTTAAAAAATGGGTAGTGTGGCGCTTCGAGACATGGTCTAGGGGTTAGGGAGATGTTCAAAGAAGGTTGGACTAGATGATCCTTGAGGTCTTTTCCAACCTGAATGATTCTATGATTCTAACCTCGCTCATGGGCCGAACGCTGCTAAAGGGTGGTGTTCACCTTCAGCAAACGCCTCAGCTTTGCCTGAGCTTCCCCGTGCCTCTTACTGCTCTCTCCTGCTTTTCTTAATTCTGCCCCAGGAACGTCGCCCTTTCGATATGATCACTCCAGCAGGTCCAGTCAGAGTGAGAGGCTGAACCTGGGCTCAGCTATGACAGAATAACCAAGTCCCTGTTTTATAACTGAATTTCTCCCACTGCAGCTCGCCCTGGAGGGCAGCCAGGCGGTGCCTGGGAGCGTGTGTGAGCGGTTACACCTTAACCTGGGGTGGAAACACCTCAAATAGGAATTTTACTAGGGAATTGCATCCCTTTCTTGGGAAGCTGGGTGCAATAACGTCTGTTACTGTTGCGTGATGTTGATTTTACCAATCAATATTTAATTTAGTGGCAGGAGAGCTTCTGTCGTAAATACCCACAGTCTGGCATCTCTCTGGTGATACGGCCGCAGAACGGTGAAATGCAGCAAGACCTCCTCCTTGCCCTGGAGGGTTGCGCTGTGCCCCGCAGCACAGCCCCCGTTTGTGTGGTTTAAGAAGAGGCGCAGTCCCCGAGCCTTCTGTTGTTGGGGGTACCTGCAGGCGCATTACACTGCTGCTGAGCGGGCTGCAGGGCGGCAGCGCCATCGGGGCCTTGCTCCTTGGAAGAAAGCGGCGGTGCCAGCAACAGAGGAGCTGGTGCTGGCTGCTGGGGGAGGATGTGCGCACCCGCAAACGGGACACACGCGAGGTAGCTAGCGCTGGTCCACCGCAGCGGTTTGTCACCTGGACAAGGGCATCTTCCGTCTCTCGCTGGTTCTGCCCTTCTGCTCACCAAGTTCCTACTCAACTCTTGTCATCCCGCTGCTAGTGGTGACCACGCCAGGCTGCCCGTATTCCGCGGGCCGGGATGGGTTTACGCCGCTTATCTTGATGCCAGTTGTGCTGACCTGCTGCCGACCGTGACCCTCTCGGTATGACCCGATTATTTCGGTTTCCGCACTCCCGCAGGGCCTGGGGGAATCCGGGGCCCGTCCCTTCGGGCGGGTGACCCGCAGCGTGCTCTGAAGGGAGCAAAGGGCTCCGGGCAGGCTCTTCCCGCCGTGCCCGCTGCCCACGGCATCTGACCACAACCCCCGGCGCG
>VZZY01006820.1:103638-123157 GCA_013400335.1 Eurystomus gularis | reverse complement strand
CAGGGCAGAGTAGAGGGGCAGAATCACCTCTTTTGATCTGCTGGCCACACTTCTCTTGATGCAGCCCAGGATGTGATTGGCCTTCTGGGCTGCCTTTGCACACTGGTGGCTCATATCCAGTTTTTCATCCACCAGCACTCCCAAGTCCCTTTCCACAGGGAAAACCTACAGGTTTCCACACAAACCTACTCCAGTGTAGGTGCTTTAGGAATAGAGGTGGTCTCTCTTGCATTTTATCTTCTAGAGATCCAAGATCTCTACTGATCTACTGGTTTCTACTGATCACGCTGCCTATATATGAGGGAGGATTCAGGCTTCTTAACTCTGGCAACAATCCCCTCTGAGACCAGTGTCCTGTCGTGTCAAACCAGGAAGCATTCGGCCTTAACATAATGTGGACCTTGAAGTGGTGGAAGGGTGAGACAAGAACTAATAAAACGGTAGGAAAAATAAAACACTGAACCTTTATATTCAGATTATGTGATCATTTCCCCCTGGTCCTTCTGAACACCCAGCTCACCATTCTGGCAATCAGAAGGAAGGGGACCGTGCGCAGACAGACCTTGCTGGTGCCCCTCACCGAGCCTAACAGACCTACCACAGAACAAGATGGCACAGATTTAACGACTGGATTGTAATGAGTCCTGCCCTATTTGCTTCCAGAAAGTCAGTTTTGAACAGTGGAGGACAAAAAAAAATATATTTTCCTACCCCAAGGTTGGCAGGTGAGTCCAAAACCACTTGGAGGCCTCCTCCCACCCGGACAGTGCCACAGTGACCACCACTTTCTTTTCTTCAGCAGGAAGATGATGCCATAAGGAGACACCATTTTAGCTGGACCTCTCAGCTCCCTTCCCTCATCAGCTCCCTTCCCCAACATCAGCTCTTGGCAAAGGACATGGAACTCCTGGTTTGTGTGGATCCCAGCAACCCCCTGGAGTTGTCTCCTGCTGTTCATGCTGGTTCATACATTGTTACGAGTTGTGTATCTCCTGCCCTTATGCAATAGCAAGTTAAGAACTGGGTTGTTTTGTTTGGGGTTCTTTTTTTTGCGATAAAAACACCAGGGAGAGCAAGAACAGGACAAAACCACCACAGTTCTTCTACACGAGCTTTTCAGCCATAGGGAAAAATCCTGTTTCAGCCTCCAAAGTATTCACAGCCATAGATAATTTTACTCTGAGATTTATTTTGAGATGTGAAAATCCATTATATTCCTCTTTTCAAGTTAGGTTACACCCATCTCAGCACTTTGTAGCACGATACTGTACACATTCAAATCAATCTATTTTAAGAAAGAAGAATCAAGACAACACCTAAAAAACAAACAGTTCTATAAAACCAAGTGCTACACCAGGAGATAGAGGTATCAGATCTAAAGGATCTGTTTTAAACCTTACCCACATCTGGCAAAAGCAAGAAGTTACGTAAGCCATCAAAATTTTAACAGCGGATTAGTATGGTCACCGGGGCAGCAATAAAACTGCCATCGGGAAGAAAAGCAGGGTTCATTTCAACGGCTCCATGAACACAGCACTACTTCACTTTGCCAAAAGCTTCTCAAACAGCTTTTTAAAATGCATTAGTTTCCTGATATATATTATATGAGAGATGAAGTATTTACAGGCTCACAGTACTTTTGATGATCAGCATATGTCCCATCTCCCTCCTGACTTCAGTGGTTCGGCCCTGTTCTGCAGGGTGGCCCCAAGAGCAGAGCACATCTGGGGAATCTTCCTGAAAGGTGTCACAGCAACAGACACACGGGGAGTCCTTTAACACATCCAAGTCGTTAACTTATAAAAATTCTTTTCCTAAAGCAGATTAAAACAAGGTTAGTGAGTACAGGGCAGGGTAGGAGTCTTGCCCTTTTCCCATTGAATTAATGAGAAACACCCTGGAAAGCTCCTTCATGGGATGTAGAGCTGAGCGTTATTCAAGCAGGAAGGAAAAAACCCCATGTGTTGGGGGGGTGAAATTCCAGCAGGTGAAGAATTGGAGGGCATCGTTCAATTAATGCATTCCGTAACATGAACCTGCAGTGTGTCCAAATCAGGTAAAATTTCTCCACATTTGGGACACGAATATATCGAGATATTCCGCTGCTCTGGCCAGTCTTGACTACCAGTTCCTGCAAGCAGAGAAGAGACACGATTACCTGTTACATCACTTGATTTTTCCACTCTTTGTTGAGGAGCGGTTGAAAGAGGACTGGCTTGCACCTAAGAGCCAGAGAACCACGCTCCCTGCAGCTCCCCTGTGGCCAGCACAGCCACGGGGCAGCTGGGGAGCTGCTGGCAGCTGAGCAAAGCTGTTCTAAACAGAACACAGCAGGGCCTGGCCCTGTGAGCTGGAGAGGCTGCTGATGGTACCTCTTTGGACAAGCCGGGGTGAGTGTTCCCGATCTGGCGCTCTGGCTCCGTGGCGATTCTGCATCTCCGCCAAAGAGTTTCTGTGGAGAATAAGTAAGTCAATGGCTCTGCAAAAAGACTCAGCAAAAGGTATCTTCTCTTTGTCTCCGGAAGAGGTAAGAGGATTCAAAATAATTTAAAGGATTTGCAAGTAAATCATGTCAACCAGTCATGCATTTAGTTCACAACTGCTGCTCAGAAACAGGACCTAGAAACGCTGCTGAGCTGTGAGATCATGCCAGGGTCCTGCTGAAATCAGGGTCACGCAACTGACACCAGCAGGACTTGCGCAGCTACACACCAAGGGACCTGGGGCACACTCCTCTGGAAAACTCCAGTGGCTCCCAGCTACTCAGGGCAAACTGCAATTTGATCCAAGCAGAAAAGCAGGTTATACCAGAAGAGGGGTTCCGTGTACAGCTAATGTGGACTGTAACTTGATTCCTCAAACTATGGGCATTCTTCTTGTACCTGTGGCTTTCACAATATGAGTGGAGGCACATGGTTAATATTTGTTTTTTCTTTTTTGCAGCTAAGAGTGCTAAAATGGTGCAATTCCAGAGTATCAGAGTACTCAAAACTAGGGGTACTCACTTAGCACCTGGAGAAGCAGCAGAGATCCCTGCAGCACACTTAGCTGCACTTTCACCACTAAAATCGAGGGCAGAACTCAAAGAAACTCACATGAATCAGCAGGGAGAATTTAACAAGTATGAACCATCCAAAGTGAAAACTGGCTAAGGCGCCCAAGTAAGAACTGACACACCTTACAGAGATTCTGTCACAAACTTAAAATGAGAAGTCTGCAGGGTTGTTTGTGTTTCTGCTGAGATACCAGCGAGACAATCGTGGTCAACTCCAGCACAGTGTAACACGACAGTCCAAAGGCAGCTCAGCCAAAGTCTGTTCTCACCGGCCACGCTCTTCGAGGTTTTGCTGCTCGTTTAGCATGTATGTCAGCTGGACAGCCAACTCCTCCTTCTCCTCGTGCAGCTTCTCTCTTGCTGCTCTCTCGGCATGGAAATCAGAACAGTAAACCTCCATCTGATCAGAGAAAGGAAATCATGCTGAGAATTCGTAACTTAGACTGAACCATAGTCAGGTATCATATGCCAGCCTAGCAGATCTTTGTCACAGCGTGCATCTACTCAAACACTCCTACAGGACCTACACACTGCAAAGCAAAGCCCTGCACAATACAGAAGGTGAAGACTCAGTAGTTTCTGGATTCAGTGTAAGATACTTCAAGTGTCTTCTCTAGGACAGTGCTATTGCCCTCTGCTGTACAGAGGCAGGAGTGAGGCACAGGCAAGCAGTGAGGAGGTGACTTACCGATGACACAGACACATCGGTGGCACAGACAGTGGAACTGGGCCAAGATGCCAGTTCTGTGCCATAAATGTGAGGCAGACCCTTTTTAGTCACTGTTTACACACACTGGTTTGAGTATAATCGTCCCTAAAACACATGCAGAGATTCTTAAGACAGTGGTTTTAAATACACAAACACTTCTATGCCCAAGTTTTGTTTGTTGTGCCAGACTCCAGCACACACAGTTCCTCCTACAGAACTGTAGGAGATGGTGGTGAAGGCTCTGCAGGGATCTGCAAGGCAGGCTGGGTAAGAGAATCCTGCTTCGGAATTGAGGAAATGTTCAGTATTCCAGATGCTAAATAGCTCCTTCTGGTTTCAGCATGTTAGGTGGGGGAACTAGCCGATTTCTGAAGAAGAGATGATACCTGAGCACGGAGCACAGCCATGGTTTCAAGGTCCTCCTCTTGCTTAGCAATTAACTGCTTCATTTCATCTATCTGGACCTGCTTCGCAGCAAGGGCTTGTTCTGCCAGCTCCACCTTTGCCCTCAGTTGTTCCGCCACAACTTTATCTACCCTGTCCAGCTGCAAGGAAGAACTATGATTATGACACAAACTCAGGATATGACTCTGCTTGGACTGAAAATTTGCTTCTTACTCCTCCTGCTCTTGGAAAACCTTCCAATTTTGCTCATCAAAGGAACCTGGACTAAGACAGCAGTGATGATGGGTATTTTCTTTTAAAGATTAGTTTTGAGCTTTCAAAAAACATTGTATTAAGTTAAAAGAGGGCTCCCTTATGGACATTGCAAAGGATGTTTTCCCACTTTCCAAAATGATATAGAATCATAGAATCAGTTGGAAGAGACCTTTAAAATTATCAAGTCCAACCATTAACCCAGCACTGCCAGGTCACCACTAAACCATGTCCCTCAGCACCACATCTAAATGGCTTTTAAGTCCCTCCAGGGATGGGGACTCGACCGCTTCCCTGGGCAGCCTGTTCCAGGGCTTGACAACCCTTTCGGGGAAGAAATTTTTCTTAATATCCAACTTAAACCTCCCCTGGCACAACCTGAGGCCGTTTCTTCTTATTCTATCACTTGTTACTTGGGAAATCAGACCAACGCCCACCTCACTACCTTTCAGGTAGTTGTAGAGAGTGAGAAGGTCTCTGCTGAACGAGGTAGTTGTAGAGAGTGAGGTCTCCCCTGAACCTCCTTTTCTCCAGAATAAACAAACCCAGTTCCCAGTTCTATGTTCATCAGAGCAATGCTGCGACATTGCATGGGGTATTATATGGAAGGGATAACGATTGTTTCCTGCCCAGATTTGTTCCTAGATACATCCTCCCCTCCCTTCCTGCTCCCACCTAATTAATTACGATTTCTTCTGGTGATGAGTTTACCTCTTTGAGTTTCAGTTCATCGATTGTTTTCATTGCCTCAGTGAGTTGAGGAAGAAGTTTGCTGTACGTTTCCTGCAAGCTACTGTATCTTGCCCTGTTTATGACAAGAGAAGAGGTAACAGTTTGAAAGACTTAAAAATTCTTTGAAATCTAAATAATCTGTTAGAATTTAGAAAAAAGCCACCACCAGCTTCTTACAAATGAATCTGCATTTTTGATGAGAAAAAAATCATGTTCCATGTTTCAACATCTCCCTTCCAATGAGTTGTGTGCTGCTCTATCCATGGACCGAATCCAAACAAATGTCCTTACTGATCATCTGCATTTCATAGTGAGGAATCCATCACCCAATATTTTTATATCAAATTCACAAATCCTGTTCAAAATGTAACACTTCTTTTAGGAAGACATCCAACTCTTGACTCAGAGACTTCAAGCGAAGGAAAATTCATCAGGAGGAGAACCAGACACAGACTCCAAAGGTATCAAGCAGCTTCTCCAGCAGCTGAAGGCAGGTCCTTCAGGAAGGTCAGCCTCTCTGTACGGCTTGGACTGACACTTTCGCACTCCTTACGTGGACTGCACATGAAAGGCAGGGGGGGCCCAGAGCAAACAGCAAGTCTCTTCACCTCAGCTTCACTGCACACTTACCTTTCCTAGTTGCAAACATACTGCAGGGACTGCAGACCTCTTCATTAATGTCACCTGCCCATCATTATCACCACCTGACTTGTCCCTGCCCTCCCAGATGTGGACCTGTTTGCCTCTGCTAGTCAGTGGGACACCTATTGTCACTCTTCTGCTTCCTCAACTATACCCGACCCTATTCCACCTTTGACTTTATGACAGAAGGAAGATACCAGTCAGAGCTTACAACTCAAATTTTCCTTAGTGAGAGGTTCCGTAGATGAAGGAATATGGCTTGTGTCTTACGAGGAGGCTCCAGACTCAAAGTGACATAGAAATCTGCGTTCACCTGGTGCCTAGTGCAGACTCTACAAATGTAACATGGTTTCAAGGGGTGCAGAACAAAACAAGTATTTCAGATTCAATTCCCCTTTGGCCACGTTCCCCTGGGCTTCCCTTCCTCACTGACAGCACCTCCCTGGGATATAAAACCAAGCCATACTCACTTTTCTTCATGTGCCTTGGCTTGTTCCAGCTTGACCTCTGCCTGCATGCTCTCCAGCTGAAGTTCCAGCTTCTTGACGGTGTGTATTAGCTGCTGCTTCTCCTCCCGTTCTGATGCAGCAGCCGAGCTTTTTCTTTCCAGTACTTGGCACCTGACAGAACAAGGAAGAACTCCCATTCACCTTTTCCTGATGGATTTGGCATATTAAGCATATTACAAAAAGAATCTTTGCGTGGCTCAGTTTAAAGGCTTATGTTGATGAAGAACAAGGAAAGAAAAATGAATCTATACACAACCATCAGCAAACAAAGCTACGGAAATCAACACTTTCTTGCTTTGGGGAGTCTCAGAGAACTGGAATTTGACAGAAAACCAAGCAACTGAAGTGAGGGTTTTGTAATCACTTTTTATAACCTATACAAGTTCAGAAGCACAGAGGGTCCATATGAAAAGGGTCATAATCAGGTCTCTTAGCTTCTTCCTCTAAGACTAGAACAAGGATTGATTATGTGAAGCAGAGAACAGGAAAGATTTGCCTTTACATCAGGAAGGGTTAAAACCCAAATCTTAAAATTCAAGGCACTGTGGTTCTATTTGCAGAACTAGGTTGGCAGCTCAGATTTTCTGACAATTACTGTATTTCTGTACTTTCATCTCCACTCAGAAAGCAGGAGCAATCTTTTACAGCCTTTCTAGGAAACAAGACATTTAAGTTGATATTTGTAGAGCTGGTGAGTTTCCCAAGGTGGGACCTGTCATACAAATATATACTGGGTGTCACAGCAGAAGTTTTGTTCTTCTGAACCTTACTTTTCTTGGAGCTTCTTCTGAATCAATTCTGCTTCTTTTAACTTCTCATGGGCTTCCTGAAGCTCTTTAAACAGAGCACAAACTTGCAAATTCAGGGTTTCTATTTCACTGCCAACCTTTTAGAGAAAAAAAATAGGAAAATGACATATGGACAATTCAAGATCACAGTTTCAGGCTAAGTAAGCAGGAGGTATCATTCTTTCCCTAGAGAAAACAGCCTACGTCAGTCTGCACCACTCCATCCTCAGCAACAAGGCCCCGTCCACAAGGCTTCACAACTACCAGTTATTCCTGAATATGACAGAACCCCATTTTGCCTTAACACTTTCATAAAATCCAGGTGACTCAAAGACAACACTACTGCTGACTTTCCAACATTGGCTAGAACACATCTCATGCAGATGGGAAACATCTACATTTTCTTGCTCAAGAGGTCACAATTTAAAACATAAGACGAGCAGACAGCCATGCTGATCACGGCCAGTCCTCTAAACAATAGTTACAGTCTGTCACAGAAACATGAATGATTTCTCCCTAGGAAGGCTTCCCCTCTGCTAGCACCAGCGTGCTCTTTAGGAAGAGCAGAGAACACAGAAAGTTTAACGGATTTTGATTACACATGAAACCTCTCCAGCCAACTGGCACTGTCCCTACACCTACCAGCCTCTCCACACCACACGCATGAGATCCACAGCTCTGGAAGACTTCAGTTCTTGGCTTTTTGAAGGAGAAAATACAATCCCAAATGGTAACTCCATTAACGTACGTTCATGAATCTACTTTGCAAATCAAGAAGATGATTTCTGGTAAAAGGGAAATAATTTTCTTGCCAGTTTCTAGCTCTTTCATTTAGCCTTCAGACCACAGGAAGATCACTGAAGGATCCTAACGACAGGCAAAAAACAAGAGGAGGAAAGAAACAGCAGCTGGGTTCTCCTCCAGCCCAAGGCACAAAAGACACCTCAGAGTTTCAATTCTTAAAATACGTCCCCACACTTTGGAAGTTGTGCAGCCTTTGATCCCTGCTGGTTCATAGTCTCTGGAGATACATCCTGGGGCTTTCCTAATGAACCATCTGAATCACATCATCAAGTTAGCATCACTTTAAATGTCCCTAGTACTGTAATTTTCATTGGTAGCATCTTATTTCATGAATTGCACAGAAAGTCTCCAGACCAGCTTGGGAATGAGCCAAGTAGCTATGGCTAAAAAGATATCAGGTGTATCAAGAACATGTTGCTGTCCTATTTCCTTGAAGAAAAGCTCCCATTTTCTAACAGGGAAAGTCCATCACTTCCCCAGGCAACTGAAGCACTAGAAGCATGACCTGTGAACACTTCCAGCTTTCACCTCAGAGCAGAAGTGTGGAACACAGCCTGTGTGACTGAGGCAGACAGAACACAACTGTCTGCTGGCAAATGTGCTGAGGACACCCTCCGCAAGCTGCCCAAGCTAATACCATTCACCAGCAGTCCCAAGCAAAAAGGACTGAACATAATGGTGTGAACACCCACAAAGCACATTGCAATATGCTTTTTGTATGTCAGAAGCAAAAAGAGAGTGTCCTCTTACCATCATAGCTGCAAAACAAGCCACAAAATTATTTTACGCATCAATCCAACTAATCCAATGACACTCACAGATGATTTTTTGCAAGGTGGGGGCATTTCAATTTGCAGAAAACTAGACATCAGTAGAAACTGCCTTAACAGAAAAAGTATCAACAAATTAAACCGTGTATCACTGGCGAGAGCCTGACTTCTAATAAAGCTGGACTCTGAATTCTTGGTCCCTGGGGAAGGGGACTACCACAGATAGTTATGCCCCACCGTTGTAATTCATCCCACTAAAACCATGAAAAAAACCCCAAACCAGGTGCCATAGGAGCTCTACACTTAAAGTCTGTTTTACAAATACCCTGTCATTGGATTCTGATCCAAAAGCTCACCTAGCCAGCAGTGAGGAAATTCACCCAGTCTAGAAGACTTTCTGTGCCTCTCTCTGTTCAGTGGGCATGGCCAGGGCAATGAGGTGTACCTGCAGTTATGCCGAGCTTCCCTAATTCTTTGCAACCAATCTCACCACTTTTGGGGGATGGTGTAACTTGGAATCACCTCTAAGATATGGATTGGAGAGGTTGAAATTCACTTTGGTACCCTGTGCAGGAAAATTGCCCCCTTCTAAGTGCAAGTGGCAATCTAGGCCCTGAGGTTGTTTGCCTCAACAAGTAAGCTGTATGTTAAATCTCAGCTCAGGACAGGTACTTACAGCCTCTGAACCCTCCTCTTCTTCCAGCTCAGTTTGTGTCCCACTCTCCAGGAAGTTGCTTGTTTGCTTCTCCAGCTCTGACAGTCTGGAAAAGAGACGGGACCAATAATGAGGGATCTGGCCTATATTTAAAAGCAAGATTGTGACTATTCAAGGATTTAACGCGAGTGATGCACTCTCTTTCTAACATCACAGCCACAAACAAGAGGCAGAGTCGAAAGCACAGACGTGCAGGAAAGCCTGCACAACCGTGGGGGTTCCTGAGGAACACAGGACACTCAGCATGTATGTTTAATTAAAATGGATGTGTAAGTCTGCAGGTGCGGTGATGGACAGTGACATTCTGTCCACAGTGATTGATCTTTGGTACAGCCCAAAACTTCTACCCCTTTGGAAATGGGTCAGTCTGTTCACTGAATCCAGTAATTAATATTGCCTCTATTTTCCTTTGATATTTTCAGAGGCTGAGATTTCTAAGAATCATTTGTCTATGGCTCATTTTCTCTTCTAGGAAGTCCACGTAGAAGCAATTACCATGAGACCAACCTTTCATAGCAGATAATGTCCAGGAAATCTTACTCTGCCTCTGCGAAGTGGGGATTTGAACTGCTATTCTTAGGGAATTTTCCACACCTCAACAGTCATGTCGATTTATACAAGATGGACCTTCATGTAGGTCTCACTGGAAAAATACCCTTAGACAAGTTTGGAATTAAACTTATTTTAGACACATCTAAGAAGCTTTTCCAAGGTCATGCATTGCTAAATGTAGCCTGCCAATATCACGAAGAGGGCTGTAATCCCTGTTTTATACATAGTGATTTGCTTAAGGCCCCACGCGCAGATGATTCACACAAAACCAAATAACTAAAGAGTGAGTGGAGAGAACATCCTCAACTAGTGATCATATCATTCTGACATAACCCGGGGAAAGTTTGAACCTCAGAGGAAATGGGTAATTTCTCTTGATCTGTGGTGCTATAGGAAATAACAATAAAGCATGGAAACTTTTTTGCCCACGGAAGAGAACCTGGGGTTTATCCCTATAAGGACTACCACAAAAATAAGTTATTGCTACTTAGTGCTTGGGAAAGTCCCCACCCAGGTCACACTGATACTTCAGCTTGTCTCCAATCAGTCAGACTTGGTAACTGCAGCAGCCAGGCAAGAGAACAAATGTTACAGTGCACCTGCTTCATACCTCTCTTTGTGATCCTGCAGCTCCTTCTCGAGCTTTTCCCTCTTTTGAGTTTCATTTCTAAGGCAGCAGAGCAGCTGGCTCACAGTTAGCTCCTCAGACTCCAAATTCTTTGATTCATCTGCAGATGTGCTCCTGCTTCAGACCAAACCAGATGTAAATAACAACAGCTACGACTCTACTAGAGCACTCCCTTATTCCCTCGTTCTATGACCATTTCACATAGAGCTGAAAACCAATGTTCTGAGCAAAGGGCTCATTCTCAAGAAACAAGACCTGCCCAACAAGCCACCAGCCACGGTGCATGCAAGCGCAGTCCTTGCTTCACGCAGTGCTCAGACAGCCCCCTCCAGCTGGGGGAACTTAAGCAAGGAAAACAAAAGCAGTCAAGGCAATACAAAACCCCACGGGTTTATTCTGTCCTACTTTGCAGCCCCTTCTGCAAAGTGCTGCTGCCTGTTCCCAGAATAACGTTTTTGTCCAATGAAACACGCAACATTTCTTATCTCTGTCTCCTTCCTTTCCAGGAAAAGAGGGCACGTTCCACTAAAAATGGTCATCAGCAACTGCTTTCATTTTCAGAAAGAAATACCTTCAGTGTTTCATCTCCCTCATATTCTATAGCTCTTTTCAAAATAGCATTATGCTACTGTAGAAATGAATCAAAACAAATACAAAACTATCTGAAAAATAAGGTAAGTTAATTTCCTGGTGATAAAATACTGTATTCCATTCCCTTCCTTTTTACATCCATCTAGACAGCAAGTCAAAATCCCTTCACTATATGGTAAGACAGGCAGGTTATGGACACTGCACATTTCAGAAGCTCAGCTGTGAAAACAGCATGTGGTTAAAAATTTGCTTTTGTAGTAAAAAGTAAAGCACAGTCCTCTATGTGCTCCTCAGAGCTGGAAATCTTTGGTGAGCAAAATTCAATACCCCAAGGACAGTGTCCAGCCAGGATATTTTAAGTAAATAACTCTTATCAGGGGATTTTTACTGCACAGTTCTACTCTTACAGAAATAAACATGGGTGGATCGTGTTTCTCTGAGCCTGTTAACAGCACCAGTCTAAAATTTCAGTGGACAAAGACACGTGGTGACACAGGAAATGTTTTAAGAGGTACATATACCCCCTGTTCTTGTAGGTATGGCCTAGATACTCATCAAAAGGTAAGCAAGTCCCGCAGAGAATGTTGTAATAGAGACTATCTTGTAATCAGCGTTCTCACAAGCCACCACTAACTACGAGCTGAATACTTGCAGCCCGCTCTGTGGTCAGCAGCTCTCTCAGTTTCATCCACGACCATAATAGCTTTCCCCATTCAACTTCTTATCTGCTTGCTGAGGGACAAGTTTTCTATGTCATTACATTAAAATGTTGTTCTCCCTTCCAGTGACGTAGGGAGTGACAACCTGTATGTGGAGCACAGCTTTCTGCCTTAGCATTTTCTCTATCCTTTCCTTCCAAAAGCAAAGGCCACGAAGTAAGAGAGTTCAGCTACAACCATCTAGCTGCTAAATTGGGCAGTATCCAAAACGGAAAGTTTAAATAGTATCAGCTGTCTATGTCCATGAGGAGTAAAGGTTCAGCTAGGGGCAAGAAAGTCCCTTGTGCCCTAGAGCTGTTGTAAAGATCAAATTTTGAGAAGTAATCTAAACAGAATGCCAGTATCTTAAGCCTAGTTACCTGAAAAATAAGGACCATGTTACTGCGCTGTCTGTCTGCCCCACCATGATACACTTCGTACCAACTGCACACAACAGAACAGACAGGTTCAGATCTGAACGACCATGAAATACTTACCAACATCACTGTAACTGGGTAGAGGACAGATACACTATTAGATGGTCTCCAGTGACTAGAAGGGAGGGAGTTGCTGCAGCCTCTATCTTTTACCTCTTTTGTTTTGCCTCTCTTAAATGCCTGAAAAGCTGGCAAGTCAACATGTATGTAAATGCCTGGCCAACTGGCCAGAATTTGCATTCCCTCTTGTCAGCTAGTGAAAATTGGAAGGAAAAATGTCAGAGAGGGTCTTTCTGACATGGTAGGAATGTTGAGCTACTGCAATGGAGGGACACGTGGCCACAGAAAACCAGGATTTTCTAGTGCATTCCTCATAGAAAAAAAGTTCCCTCAGACTGAAAACAAAACACGTTGCAGAAGTCTGGATCATGCACATCACACAAGAACTTACTTACATGTAGAGAGCAATGTTACTGGTCATGTCACCACTGTTTTCTTGATGTTCCTTTGCAGTTCTATTTATTTCTCCTCCCTAGGAAAGAAAAAAAACCTGTTAGCTTGTTATTCGGACTAAGCAGGACACAGCTTTATTTACTCGAGTTAAGGAAGAACGAAAAACAGTGAAAACTACTATCATGGCAAGAAAAATAAAACACAAAACTTCTACAGATCTGTTTAGTGTTTGGAAATTCTTAACTGAAATACTTCACATGCCTTTCCCTGAATCTGTTCTGGACTGATCAGGGAAGAAGAACAACAATATTTGGCCTTCTCCTTTCATCAGCAACTTCCATGGCCACTCTCCCCTGTAAAGATGACTGGGCACCACACAGCAACAGCAACATTACTGCAGGTGACCTGAAATGTAAACCTAAACCCCACTCTCCTGCCTCCCAAGGAGGAAAAACTCCCACTACAAAACTCGCTCCTTGATCTTCGTAGCCCAAAGGAGAATCTCTGTAAGTTTCCCGCAGTCTGAAGTTTTCTGCAACAGCTCCAAACAAATTTTAATTAAATTATCTTAATTTCTTGTTGCACTTGTACTTTCCAGAGAGGGACCTGCTGTTACAGGGATAGCTGAGACTCACATTTTCACATTTTCCCTGGGAAGATTTTTCAGCTACAAGAACAGTGGAAAAGGTAGATTGTTGTGCCTCTGGGGAACTCTACAGCTTTGCACTTAGTTTTGTTTGTCTGCATCTCCACGTATCTGTCAGTGGAAAGTGAGGCCCACTCTCAAAATGCCCCCCTCTATGCATAGGTGTTGCCCCTTAACAAAACATGGTCCCGATGTTCCTGGAAATTCCAACTAAGATAAGACTCTTAATATTTTGAATTAGTCTGCAGTCACCTGATGGACCATGTTGGTTTTTCCACATAATAGTTTTAGTGCAATGGAGGCTACCTATGAAATCAATTTATTTTGAGCGTGAAAGCGGAAGGACAGAAATAAATTCCAAGTCCTTTACCACTTCATCTTGTAACACACACGTGCTCCATGTCAGGTAATCTCAGAGACCATGCAACTCTTCTCCCAAATCCACTGTGCCTGGATCTTGTGTTACTGCAGTTTGCTGTTCCCTCTCCAAGAGGCATAAAGACTTTTCATTGACATGGGTGTAGATTTGCCCTTTCTATTACCTCACTGTAGAATGTCATCAGGTAAACACTGTCACCATAACTGCACTCAGACCTGACTTCCTCATTGCTTAGCCTGGTACAAGAAGAAAATTCAGTTTGCAAGAAAAGTAGGACCAAGCTGGAACCCAAGTTTCTGGCTGCAGGTCACTGTGTTCTTTTTATTCCCCTCACTTACGTGCACGCCAATCTCCACAAAGGAATCCTCTGCTGAGATGTTCAGCTTGACCTGCAGTTCTGAGATGATGGCTAGCAGATCTGCCTTCTCAACCTGGAGCCGCTCCACCTGGGATTTCAGCTGCCTCGCTTCCTTCTCAGGAGCCATGCAGCCCTCCTGGGATAAACAAACCCTGCATTAGCCAACCAAAGGGAAACACCAGCCAGGGAGCACAGAGCCTGAACAGAACAACAGTGCCCCGTGTCCCTACTTCTCTGTTTAGGTTTGCCTGGAAAAGCCCAGTGTACAGATCCCTTGACTATGCTTTGGTCCACTGGCCACCAAGGAGTCTGACCTGTGAAACCAAGTTAATCAAATGATGAGCATCACGCTTCTGGAATAAAATGGACCTGGTTCTCTGAATGCGTAGATAATTAGGACGTAAGTCTTTGCCTGAATCTATGCCTGCCTCTACCACACAGGGGCTCAGCCGACCTACAGAATTATTGTCTTTTTTCACTCATCTCTTTATTCCTCTTTTCCCAAATCTACTTAAGATTCTAGGCAGAAAAGATCAATGGGCAGAGAGCTTTTCCACGCACCCCACTCGCAGCCTTCCCCCACCACACAACTTCTCTGTACCCCGTCTCCACGTATAAACTCTCTGTGTCCCTGACCTTCACACAAAGTCCCTATATCCCTTCCACAAAGCCTCTGTCCCTCAGAGATTCTCCCCAAAGTTAATCTCTTCTTCCAGTCATGACCGTCTCCTTCACCTTCTGCCTCTCCCCTTTCCCCAGGATCCTCAAAACCCTCTCCTAAGCCTAATCTTTTTCTCTCCTTTAAATGCCTCTGCCCATTACAAAACTTGCCCTGTGCGTTTGTTTATTCCTCATTTTGTAATGCGAGCCTTCCACCTCCTGGCAATGCTTTTATTACACCATGTGCCATTGAAGTAAATTCTGCACAATTCCTGGAGTCTGACTTACATTCTAATCTATCATTCATGTCAAATATCCAAACTGTTGCTATGCTGATGGTGTCTCTCATCCTGCAGTGCCACTCTACCCACCTGACTTGGGCTTACGCTGTAAGCATACAATTAGTCAGCTCCAGTGGAGGGGAGAGAGCTTGACAGCAACCCGTGCTAACACAGGTACGGTTTTGAGAGAAACCCTCCTAAGAAAGCTGGTTTATCACTAAGGAAGGCAACACAATATATCTGTGATTTATTCTGAGTGAAACAGAGATGTCACTTAATGGTAGCAATGGACCACAGAATACCTCAGTTAATAGTAAAACACAAAGGAAAGAGGAATAAGATTAATTTAAAATTACTCTGTTAGAGGAATTATTTCCATGCTCTTTTTAAAACAATAAATAAAGAAAAAAGAATTAAAGTAAAACTGAGGCATTCAAAAGAGAAAGTAGGTTTGGCTTAAATGACACTGTCAATTTGAAAATCATAATAAAAAATGAAAATGTTGCTGTTTAAATTAGTTACCACTGGCTGATAAAACTGCAAAGAGTCACAGAAGAACCGGGGCTTACTCTGTGAAGCTCCTAGAATGAGATAATTAAAAGCGATTGATTTTTACTTTTCTGGATGCTGGATTACTCAAACAGGTTGGAGCCCTCTGTCAGTTACACACTTTAGGTATTCAAAGTACAAGAAGTTCTAAAACAGGTAGAAGCAGAATAAAGCCTCTACTTCCCCTTAAAAAGTATTCCAGACTTATGAAATTCTGAGTTTCCTTGACAATCCTGAAACACAACTTTTAGCCTGTAAAGCAAAGATTATGTAAGTATTACTTACACAATCACACTATTTACACATGACTTTCCTCCCCCTTGTAACTTACTAACTCACTGGTCAATTTTCATTTACACGCTCAAAAATTTCTTACAGAGTTCCATAAAACAGGGAGTAAGGAGAGGAAAGGAGATTCTACTAATATCTCTGTTGAGAATAATCTAATACACTCTTTCTTCATCACGCAACAGAGAATCAACATGGGTCCTGGAGGTACCAGATACCCAGATGCGTCAGTTTGGCTCTGCATGAAACTTCTCATTAACCACCTCTTCACACGACCACGTGGGACACAAAGCAGGTTTTAATAAGCTTTGTCCATAGATATCTTCAGCGCTACCTGCAAAATGTTGCCTGGCTACTAAGCAATCACCTGGGGCTTTAGAAATGGTGTGTTACAGAGCCAAAGGCCAGAGAGAGGGAGGAAGCTCAGCCAGAAGCTGCAGAAGTACGGTACAGACCTAACCTGACCTCAGTAAAAGGGCTTTCATGAGAGGAAGATGGTATAATAACAATAGATGGCAGGTAACTTGTTTTCTTTTTTTGCTTACATGTGAACTTCTCCCTGGAAACACAAATACAAAAGCAATTAAATGATGACGAGAATCAGATAATCTAAAGAGCGCAGGGAAGGATAACGTCAAGAGATACCCAACGGTAAACAAACTAAAGAAAAGTTAGGAAGAAATGTTAAATTTCTTATTCTTCTGTCAAGAATGTTAATTATTATTGTTAATTAACTGCTAATGGAAATGTAAATTATCTCAGATGTGGCACAATTTTCTGTTACTACACTCTGAGAAGCCTCCCTTTATAAAATAAGTCAGGCTAAGACTTCTTGTTAGAGCATAAGGATAAAAAAAAAAATGGAGGTTTTAACAAATTTCCAAATCTCCTGGTGTGCTGAAGGGACACGAGTGCGGCACATTTTCCATTTAAAATCATGTAAATCCAACCAATTCCTTATTTACCATTTCAGCTCCTTCTCTTTCCTTTAAACTCTGAAGTTGTTGCTGTAGCTGTTCATTTTCAATGCGCTTGGCTAGCAAGCACTCCTTAGCCTCCTTAAACTTCAACTCGTAAAATTCCCGTTCTTCTTTCTGTTTCTTTTGCCAGACGGAAAGCTCCTCATACCGGTCCTTCATCGCCTGGTTATGCAACTTCATGGCTTCTAAACGATAGCCAGAGACAAGACATTGATTCACATTAATACTCTGTTGATGAAACAGCAGATTTCCACTACGCTGAGCTCAGAATTCTTCAGTACCGAATGGGTTAGTAAAGATTGGGTATGAAATGCGAACCTCCTTCTCCTGTACCTTGAACACCAAACCAAAACGAGTCTTATTATAGTCCCTTAGCACTGTGAGGAGTAGCAGTGAATACACTGCTGAAACCACATGCCCACACTCACTCACTTCTCCACTTATTCCAAAACCGAAATGTACAAGCAAGAAATATTGTTCACGAGAGGTGCTCAGTATCTTGCTGCATGGGTTATTTGCATTATCAACCCAAATGAAACTACTGAACAGGGATTCCGAAGCTACTGAGACTTGGTAGGCAAAGCAGACATCCTAGACTGGTAAATTACTGCATGAAAACGGATGCTATCAAGTAAAGGTCTTGAACATGCCCAACACTGCAAAATGCTCACATGATTTTCAGGAAGAGTCAGTGAAAGTATGTCAGACTTGCTTTTTTTTAATGCAATAAACTCAAAGCCAGTTGCTTTAAAGTCTTTTAGACATTGTATTTTCCAATAACTTCCATTATGTCCTGATGCAACATTATAAACTGCCAACAAATCCTTCAGGTTATGTAAATAAATGTCGCTCTGGAGAATGACTCTGCAAGGTATGAGTTACAGCAGCTGTAAATATGGTCCCAAAACATTATCTTACATGATAAAGGACCTTTTAGCAAAATACCAGAGGCACTTCTAGAAACAACTTTCCTGCCAGATACCCCTGAGACTCCAAGGCAGAAAACTTGGACCAGGTCCAGAAACGATTCAGGCAGAATTTAAAGAGTCCTGTAAAATCACAGCATGAAAGATACATGACTTCATGTTTTGCTGCCAATATAAACAGTGAGGTACCTCTGTCTTTTACACAGAACATGCCCAGATCCCTTAGGTTTTGCTCTATCCATTTAAAAAAAAATAAATCATATCCGACACCTAAACTCCTGGGATCCAGAAACAAATCTCTCTGACCTTATAGCCTCAACTCATAAGGCGTTTTCAGGGAAACCTATTGGTTTCTCACAGATAGATCCTGCCAAAGGTGCCACCTCCTTTTGAAGCACAGAACATACCGCCACATCTAAATGTTCATAGTCGTTACTACAAACAGAGCAGAACAGCCTGTTCCAATTCCCCTCTCTGCCCAAGGGGATGCAGCTCCTTTCAGCCAGCATCCTAACCAAACTGTTCTGGGCATCATGCAGTACCCACCCCTCCTGATGCAGCTATGGCAACATGTTAGTCAGTCTGTAATGGAGCTGCCCAGCAGTCCTAAAATACAAACCAAAAAAAAAGGTTTATGAGCACAGAGTATATCACAGAAAGAGATTTTTCACCTCACCTCCTAAAACTGACAGTGCTATACTGCTTATATGTATAATTCTAAAGCAAATAATTCACCCGTACTTTGGGCTGTTCTCCCCCTGCTCTTCCACACTGATTAAATTTGAAGTGTCCTATCAAACTGGCCTTGCCACTTGCAGAGTTGTTTATACAGTGAATGCTACCCAGGTATAACATGTTATCCAGCAAGGGCAAATGAGCACTGAATTCATACTCATAGGACAAAAAAAAACCAGAGAAGAGACTGAGGGCTTTTGCACTTCAGGACCATTCCACATATACATTCACCTTTTAACTCATTGTTTTCAGTGATTAGTTCTTTCATCTGCTGGACCATCTCTTCTGGGGTGTAGGTACTAAGGGCAGTGGCAGCCATGCTGCTGTCCGTTCCATTTTCCATTTCAGTCCTGGGATGCTCTCCATTTTCAGCAGGATGGCTCTTCAACTTGTCGGACATCTCTGAAGCATCCACTACAAGGTTTGCAAAGAGAAAACTCTCGATTTCTTGCCCAATAAATGTTTATAAAGAAAAGATAACCATACTTTCATTTTATTAAGACAAACAAGCCACACGTCTTATCATGTCACACAGGCACCTTCCAATCCCTCTGGCCCAGCTAAACCACAGCATTCCTAAGTGTCCATATCCCATTAACCCCTCAGAGGGCTGCACGAATAAAGCAGCTGATCCTGAGAGGTCTCTGTGGACAACCCACCCTTCCTCGGGAGCCCCTTCCTCTGGGAATGAAACAAGAAGAACCCCGGTCTCCCCCACAGCCCTGGGCGTGCGCAGCCTGACAGTATTCTGGGCTGTCGGCAGCTCCAGTCCCTGAGGGGAGCGGGCTCCGACACCGCCGGGCCCTGACAGGGCCTGGGCCGCCGCCGCCTCCCCCCGCCCCGACGCGGCGTTTCACGCCGAGGTCCCATTTCCGCCGATTTTTTAACTTTCATTTTCGCTTTCTTGGCCCCTTTTTCCTTCTCTACCGCACACCCGGCACCCCGCCGCGGTACCGGGGCAGGCTGAGGCGCCGGCG